>PISX010019359.1:0-38066 GCA_004024625.1 Mellivora capensis | reverse complement strand
CACAATGAGATACCACCTCACACCAGTCAGAATGGCTAAAATTAACAAGTCAGGAAATGACAGATGCTGGCGAGGATGCGGAGAAAGGGGAACCCTCCTACACTGTTGGTGGGAATGCAAGCTGGTGCAACCACTCTGGAAAACAGCATGGAGGTTCCTCAAAAAGTTGAAAATAGAGCTACCCTATGACCCAGCAATTACACTACTGGATATTTACCCTAAAGATACAAACGTAGTGATCTGAAGGGGCACATGCACCCGAATGTTTATAGCAGCAATGTCTACAAGAGCCAAACTATGGAAAGAACCTAGATGTCCATCAACAGATGAATGGATAAAGAAGATGTGGTATATTTATAAAATGGAATACTATGCAACCATCAAAAGAAATGAAATCTTGCCATTTGTGACAATGTGGATGGAACTAGAGGGTATTATGCTTAGCGAAATAAGTCAATTGGAGAAAGACAACTGTCATATGATCTCCCTGATATGAGGAAGTGGAGATGCAACTTGGGGGGTTTGGAGGGTAGGAAAAAAATAAATGAAACAAGATGGGATCGGGAGGGAGACAAACCATAAGAGACTCTAAATGTCACAAAGCAAACTGAGGGTGGCTGGGGGCAGGGGGGTTGGGAGAGGGTAGAGGGGTTATGGACATTGGGGAGGGTATGTGCTATGGTGAGTGCTGTGAAGTGTGTAATCCTGGCGATTCACAGACCTGTACCCCTGGGGCTAATAATACATTATATTTTTATAAAAATAAAAATTAAAAAAAAAAGAAATAGAAAAAAATTGGATTTTTTATCTGTAAAAGAATAGGATTTTGATTCCTGTATAGGATTACTTGGGTAATCTGATGTTTGCACAATCTTAGAGATAACATACACCTATGTAGGCAAATACAAATGTATTTGCAAATATCTACACAAATAAATTTCCATGATCCCACACACATAGATATACAGACACATTTGCATAATTTTAAACAAGCCCTATATCTAGACACATGTATATAATCCCATATAATGTCAAATGTATGTATTTACATATAATCTTTTAGATATATAGAGATATACACAGATATATATGGGAGCTCTATTTACATAATCCTATATCAATAGTGACACAGACATTTTCATGATCCTATTAAGGGACAGAAGCTAATACATTAAATAATACCATGCTGAGAGGTGGTATGTATGGAGATCTACTGAGACACTATATACTAAACACACAAAGTTATAAAGAGGAAGTGACACACATGACCTTGTAAAAGTATATTTAATGATTTCCTCTAAACCATTAATGATCTAGTAACATTTTTGTAATACTAAGTGGACACCCACACATTTACAGAAAACTAAATGTATTAGTGTTCTATAACTGAAGCTACGTAATTCATTATTTAATCCAAAACAGAATCAGAGAAAGATTTAGAACATCAGCTAAAGGTATGGATATATTTGCATACTCTTAACAAAGTGCCCATTTGACATAATCAATGTGGAAATAAGACATTTGCATAATCCCTTATGAAAATACAGATATATCTACATAATCCACTGCAGAAGAAGACTCACTGTATGTGTCTGCGTATTCCTATAGCGATAAATGGAGATTTACACAAGTGCACACAGGAATTTCTACACAGATATACTTATAAACTACTAGATATTAAAAATATCTAGAGGTGTGTGTCCATCATTTAATGATGCAAATGATATATGTATTGTTAAGTATGTATTTATTTACATATTTATACATGTATCTACACATAAGTAATTACATACATTCCTGCACATGTGTAGATAAATATATAGTGAAGCATGATCTTATACAGATGTGGAATCGAAATCCTATTCTGCTACAGATAAAAAATCCAATTAATAATCCTATATAGTCAGAAAAACCATATTCATAATCTCAGTGAAGCTACAGCTATAAAACCATATATAATTGTGTAAAAAATAGATCATAACCTCTCTCAGATCCGCATTCGGGTCCAGGATTATACCCTTAATCTTGTCCATAATCCAGTCCCCAACCTCATGCAGGTGCACACCTGTAACTCTATTCCCACCAATACCACATACCTAACCTCAGCTCTTCCTCAGTTTTGTATGCTGTCCCAATCTTAGCTCAACTTCACACACAGGAACATACATACGGAATTACACCCATCATCTGATCCTGTAGTATTACTCCTTTATAAATTAACATCTTCCTATTCCTCTATAGATAGCCATACATGTATCTAGTCCTCTATGTACAGAAACAGATGTATATTTAATACTATGTTTACATATACCCGGATACATATATACACTTAGTTCTATACATACATAATTTATTATAATTATACTTAAGCTTACGTATTTGTCTGAATATATATATTTCTGTACATACACATATTTCTATTTATATACACAAACATGCAAACGGCTTTTTGTTTGGAGGAAGTTAAGTTTGTCTTGCAATAATCAACTCATATATTTCCCCACTTCCTTTTCTTTCCTAAAAATACTTCTTGGATAATTTTCCAAATCAACTGGTGGGCTTCCAATTCATTCTTTTGATAGGCATTACATTTCTTTCTCGTTTTTGCCACAACTAACAATGTTGTAATAAATATCTTTGTGTATAGATTCTTATGTACTGTGGCTTTCATTTCTAGAGAAAATTTTCCCAGGAGTGAATTTCTGGGTCAAAAGCTATACATTATTTTAATAGATGTTGTCAAATAGCTTTCCAAAAAAGATGAACAGTTTACCTTGCTACTAGCAATGTGTAAGAATACTTTTCCCATTGGTTCTTACCAGCAACCATTATAAATCTTTTAATTCATTTTTACTGTCTATGAATATTTAGTGCTATTTAATTATTATTAATTCAAATTCCATTTCCCTGACTACTGATGGATTCAAGTAACTTTTCCTATTTTTTGAGCCTTTTGAAATTGCTATAACTGTGAATTATCAATATATACATTTTCATCACTTCTCCTTTGGATTATTCCACACTTTCTCCATTTATAGGAGTACTTTTTTTAGTATAAGTAGTAATTTTACATCTCTATTATGGGTCTCAGTCACTTAACCGAGATCTATTATTTATTCTCTGACTGACATAAGGTTATCATTTCCCATACAAAAGTGCTTCACTTTAGACACCCACATTAATTTTGAACCTTTGGGTGCCCCATCTGGGTGAGGTCCTCTCCCACCCTTAGATTGCATATGGAGTCTCAAATACTTTTTTGAAATATGTGTATGGTTTTAATTGTTTACTTAACTCCTCTGTCTGCTTACTTGTGAATTCCCGTGCTTATTCCAACTGCTGCCTACCATTGTGGCATGGTCTGCCTCTTTCCTGGGTCTCTCCTTGCCCTCCTTGTCTGGGTCAAGGTTAGTATGCCCCCCAAGAAACATGGGAGCTTGCATACCAACAGCACCAGGGATTACCAAAATAGTGTCACTTCTTTCTTGTCTAACAGTTATTCAAACCGGACAGATATCAAAATGTTCCACTATAATTATATCTCGAGGAAGCTTTCTTTGCATTTGAAAGATTTTTTGCCTTTTTATGTGCTATATTATTTGGTGCTATAATGTGTATTGGCTTTCTTTGGGAAGGGAGATTAAGATGAGTCACTTCATAAATTGTGCCTTATCATCATTTCATGTAATCATCATCACATTTTGTGTCTTAAGCGCCATCTCACTGACATTACCATTTCTACTTACACTCTGTTTTTGTTTACACTGGCCCTCGTAACTCTTTTCCACCCTTTTATTTTCAAGCTTTCTTTATAAGTTTGTGTTAAATGGGTTTCTTAAAAAGAGCATATAGCTTTATTTTTTTAAAAAAATATTTATTTTAATGAAAGAATTCAACCTGCTCAAATTTATTGCAATGACTGAGCTAGTCCATTGTATTCCTTCCATCTTCCTTTATGTTTGTTACTCCTGTTGCCTAAGCGTGTTTTTTCTTTTACTTATATTTGTGGGTTTGATCAGAAAAGCATTGATTCTATGATTTTTACCTTTTGGGTTGGAATGTGTACTGTATTTTCTATTGTATTATTGGGTGGCTTTTCTTTCCCATATTGTGTCTACGACTCTACTATTAAAACTGAAGTATTACACTTTTTGGAAATAATGACACTGTATTGGTGGGTTATAGACAAAATTATATTCATAGATGGTGACATGCTTGCTACTTACTGAGCCCCTACCCTGTGCTGGAGACTTCTGAGGAGCTGGAGAGAATTCAGTGGGCTAGAGGAGTAACAGTTTCATCCAGGCTGTTCCCACCTGAGGGGGTGGGGGAAGCAGGGGAAGCGCATCAGCTTATTCACGATGTTGAAAGCATAGAGCCGAGTACTGATAATAATAACTAATATTCATAGAGCACTTAACTATAGTCCATCGTTCTATGGGTTTTTTAAAAATATTTCAACTCAATTAATGTTCACAACAGTTCTCTGAAGTAGACAGCATTGTAATTTCTTCAGAAATTAGAGGAACAGAGAAATTTCAGTTTCCCCTGGTTCAAGGCTATGGAGCACGAGTGGGGATGAGGTTCAAAGCACATTAGATCCAGTTCCCACACCCAGAACCATTGTTCACTCAGACTGTCTGGATGAGATCACCCAGAGAGTTCATGAAGATAAAGGAAAGAGGCAGATGGAGTGCTAGGGCACAGCACCACTCAGAATCAGGACAAGGTGGAGGGACCCGCGACGGAGGCCGAAAAGGAGTGTCTGTTGAGTAGAAAGAAAATCAGAAAGTAAGTGAAATTGGTGTTTTGGGGAAGAATTGGGACACAAAGAAGGTCCAGGCCACCTCGAAACCCCAACTCTGAGTGCCTCCCAGGCAACTCCTGAATTTATCTCCATTGTGGTCCCTCACTGAAGGAGGGAGGCAGGGAGAGGAGAAGTGCGGGAGGGGGAGAGGAAGAAAAGAAAGAAGGAAGAAAGAAAGACGGACATTAATATAATATAAATAAACAAAAACCGCAGTAGACTTGACCAAAATCAAAGTTTTTAAAAGTGATAAAATGGGCAAAATCTGATAAATCTCACTTTTTAAAGCTAGAGGAAGCACAAGTATGCAACCTTAAGAGTAAAGATGATTACACATCTATAGGTACAAAGGATGTCTAAATATTATATGATGAAATTGCACTCACACTTATGAAATACATTTGAAAATATAGGTAAATTGAATTAACTCCCAGGAATACATTAATTCCCAAAATCAACTCGGGAAGAAGGGGAAAACTTAAATAGACTCACAGTCATACCAAAAAACTGAAAAGGTAGTAAAATATCTACTTCTGAAAAGGTACTAAAAGACCTACTCACACTGTTTACAGAAAAAAATTTCCAAAGTCTTTAGGGGGAAAAAATTACATTTTAAAGAAACTGCTCCAGGGCATAGGGAAATATGAAACAGTTCCCAATTCATCATGTGAAATCAGCACAGCCAACTAGCCAAAACAAACAAAGACAGAACCAAAAAAAAAAATACAGATATGTCACTTTTGAAAACAGATGGACATATTGCCAAAAAAAAAAGTAATGATTATTTGAGTCCAGTATTAAAGTGAATGCTACCTCACAACCAAGCTCGGCATATCCCAGGAAAGCAAAGGTGTTCCAACCTTAGGAAATTTATGGAAGGTATTTACCACATTAATATATTAAAAAAGAAAAATCATACCTCTCTCTCAAAAGATGATGAAGAAAAATATCTGAAGCTCTTCCTGAGGAGAAAAATAAAAAGCACTAAGAGAAAAATCATCTTAGTAAATTACATGTAGAAGAAAATGTCGGGGCGCCTGGGTGGCTCAGTCGGTTAAGCATCTGACTCTTGGTTTCGGCTCAGGTCATGCTCTCAGGTCATGAGATCGAGCCCTGTGTCAGGTTCCATGCTCAGCAGGGAATAGGCTTTAGGATTCTCTCTCTCTCTCTGCCATTCCCTATGCACACGCTCTCTCTCTCTTTCTAAAATAAATAAATCTTTTTTTTAAAGAAGAAAATGTCAATAAGCTAATAAGCAATATGGCAGAAAAAAGTCTCAGCCATACATATCAGCCATCTCCAATCAACAACCTAAACCATAAGGAAGAGGACTTGAGGTAAGAGGCCTTCAGGGACAGTGACTGAAATGACTCAGAATCTTCAAGGATGCAGTTTCTCTCTGGATTCCCACTCTGACAGCCTCATGGTATTGGCATTCACCTTGCCGGCTCACCTGACAGTCATAACTTTACTCTGCCAAAATAGCACTGCTCCATACAAGAAGGAATGTTCTCTTTTGCCGTGTGTAAAACAGGGAACCTTTTCCAGACGACTCTGTTTCATTAGCCAGAATTTCATCTCAAGCTCCTTCTTAGACCAGTTGCTGGAAATGGGAGTGAGGTTCCAAAGAAAACATGGCCATGTGGAGCTGTGTGGGTCACCGAAACAGAAACCATAGTTTTATTAAAAATAAATAAGCATGCTAGTTAGGGAATCAGCAGTGTCTGTGAGAGAGCTCTACCAAAACCCTGAAATAAATAGCATGTTTAATATATAAATAAATGCTGGGAAATTAGAGGCAGGCGTCTTGAAGTCAGAAACCAAATGGGGTTTCCAGTATCACTAATAGTTACCATTTTGTTAGAGACCCTAACAATATCCAATATTATTTGAGTGCTTACTAGTCACGTGGTACTGTATTAGGTACAAAAAAATACAACAATAAGTGAGTCTCAGATTCTGACTTCTAGTAGAAAAGACAGTAAAAGCAAAATAACTACCAGTTATTCTAAAGGTTGTGAGCTAGAGAAAAAGGACACTTTCTCCAGACAGGTGGATCCAGAAAGTCTTCCCTGAGAGTTATCTATGCTGAGACCTAAGAATTAGAAGGTTCTGGCTGTGGAAGGGGGGTGCAAATGTTCCAAGTGGGGGAAAATGCCCAGAGGACAGAAAGGGTTTGTGGGTATTGGTGTTCAAAGACTGATGCAGCTGAAACATGGCGGACAAGGAGATATTTAGTGAAATTGGCCAGGTTAGGAAGATACCGAATTGTCAATGGCCTGGGATATCTTCTAGGTTTGGATTCTAATTGTATTGACAGCTATGGGAGGGCTAAGTTGGGGAATGGTGTGATACGGTGCTTAGTTCAGGAAAACCATTTCTGCTACTCTTTGGAAATGGGACTGAGGAACACAAAGTTGATGTGGGGATTCCAGCTTTGAGGCAGTCCCAAGTCACCCAGATGAGAGAGGATGGTGGCTGTTAAGGGCTGGGTCATGTCCGTTCCCCTTGATTCATAGGTTGAAGTCTTAACCCCTCGAACCTCAGAACAGGACTGTATTCGGACATACAGTCCTAGAAAGGCAATTAATTCAAAATGAGGTAATTAAGGTGGGCCCTCATTCAATGTGACTGGTGTCCCCAGAAGAAGAGGAAGTTTGGACATTCACACACAGAGAAGGGAGACAAGGCTTGGGGAGAAGATGGCCAGGCACAAGCCGAGGAGAGGCCTGGAGCAGACCTTCCCTCACAGCCCTTAGAGGGAACCAGCCTTGCCGACACCTTGATCTCAGACTTCCAGCCTCCAGAGTGTGAGAGAGTAATTCCTATTGTTTGAGCCACTCCTCCCTGCCAGTCTGTGGTACTTTGTTATGGCATCCAGGAAACTAACACAGCAGCCTAGACCAAGATAAGGGATAGCAGGAACATGGGAGATCTAAGGCAAATCTACATGTTGTTCAGATACAGAATCAGATGTACCGATGGGCCATCCAATGCAATCACACAATGAAGTAAGTGGTGACAATATTGGAAGGGAAGAGACACATTGTCACTAGAGCTGGTGACACAGCTGTTGCCCTGCAGTCTACCCAAGAGCCATGAGGTCGTAGGTCACAGTCATTGTGATTACCAGTATTTGGGCTTTCCTGCGCCATGTCACTCCATGTTTTCTTCTTACCAATTGGAAGACCCAGAGCTGGCATAAGAGCTGTCTTTAAGGACCTAAGGAGCTGTCGTGGGGATTAGAAATCTGACTTGTTGTGTGAGGCTTCAGAAGGTGGACATGGGAAACAGCAGAAATTATAGGGAGCCTCAAAAAAAAATGTTATCCTGAGGAGAAGTATCCAACAAAAGAGCTTCATTGGTAATGAGCCTCCAGCCCCTGAAAATACTTGATCAAATGTCGAGACAAAAGTGATGCTTGTCTTTAGAGGGAAACTCTTCTCTGGAGTGATTTGAGGCGAGGTGACCTCCCAGGACCTCTATGGCACTGACTCGGTGATTCCAGGAGACTTGTTGTTATAACTTCATAGCTGAGGTGATAGCTCATGGATCTCCAGTGCTGAGGCAGGGCAACCTGTCCTGGGCCTGGCCATCCAGTGCAGACTAGTCAATGCGGCATGCCTACAACACACCGGAGACACCCCCTAATTCCTGGAGCTACCAAACCAGGTCTCTTCTGCAGTATTTGGTTGTGTGGCAAGCACATGGATCATCTCTCTGTGTTCTAGGTCAACCAAGAGAGAAGCTAAATATCCCTTGAATCATTATTAACATTTATCAAATGTTCAGTTTCTTTCCAGCAACATTTCCCCACATATGGTTCCCTTTCCTATTTAGACTCAAATTATGCTCTGGTCATTTTGTTCCCAGGTCTTACTGCAGCACAAGGCAGTCCCAAAGAGCATGTGAAATGGCTCTGCACCTAACATTCTGTAAGAGTTGGGTATGGGCTGTGGTCCATGACTAGTCAACATTCATAAAGCCCTTCCAGCCTTGTCTGACGTTCTTTCTTGCCAGGAAATAGCTTCATCACTAGGTACCTGATGTTTGTGATTAGCAATAAAAATAAGCTTCTTAGAGTTGGTGTGTGTGTATGTGTTTTCAGCTGGGGTTAGTGGTTGCTCTTTTTTTCTCCAGTTTTAAGATATTTACAAAGCGTTCTTTATATTGCCCATAAAGATGCAAAATAAAGTTTCCCTCCTGATGTTCTGCACAAGCTTGTAAAGAAAATGTTGCTGCCACATGAGCAGCCTGCGCCTCCACTGTGCAGTTACGGTTTGTAATAACTCTGGAAGTCACGGGCCAAGGAAGGATTAGGAGCTGAACTTCAAGGCTCTGACACTTCAGCAGGAAAAAGCAGTCGCCCGAGTGCCAATTTGCAAAATCCCACCATAGTTCCAGCCAGACAGTGAGCACTTTGAAAGGGGAACAGATTTTGGTGACCATATGTGCAAGTATGACTCAGCCCCATGAGGACTGAATAAACGAGTGTGTTGGCCTCTGTCTGGATCCCAGTGCACTGAAGCCAGGGCGGGCTGATGCCACTTCACTCCTGCCCAGAAACTCGATCCACCTGACCCCAAATCTAGCTCCAGAACTACCTCCAAGAAGGGGAGGAGCACCCTCAGGAGACCTCGGGCCAGGATCACAAGGTAAACACTGTGTCACTCAGATATGTGTCATCCAAAAGGAGACACATTTCCTCGGACAGTGTAACTTCAGCTCACTTCCCCATTGCTCCTGCCCTTTGAAACCCTTGGCTTTTATCAGGCCTCATTTAATCCTGTTTCCCCCACACATTCATGCCCCCATTCACCTGTGACAGAATTACACACCACCTTTGTCTCTTTGTTCTGTTGTGTTGTGTTTTAAGGCAAGAACCAGAAGGAAGATTCACATTGATTTCCCACCAGTGAAGGTGTTTATGTAACAACACAAACCAAGGAACCGAATGGAGGGAGTTATGGTTACTCTTGCTCATGAAATCTGGCTAAAAAGCAAGCCTCTTTTGTTTTTCTCTTTGTCTAGTCTTGGATTAAAAGGTGAAGAAGGCACCATAATTCCTCAGTGATCATTACTCTTCATTCTTAATGGCCTTACTGCATCCCCAAATGGCCCTAGATACCCACAGCATCCTCAAGCATGTCCTCTCACCACTGAAACGTCTTGGACCCTGGTTTCCGTCCAGCCACATTTCAGAGAGAACTTAACAAAGCCAACCATGGCCAAGAACTGGCTCCAATAATAACCGCAGCTGTGTAGTCTCAGGCAAACGATACCCTCTCCAAACTGACAGCATTCAGAATCCCTGATGTGAAGGACAAAAATCAGGCCACACTAACCAGGAAATACCCTCTCTGGTGACTTTCCCTAGCAGGTGATTTCTTACAAATCTAGAAACATGGGCACCTGTGGCACAGCTGCCATGAACATCTTCTGTTCCCTGAAGTCTATTTTTTTCCTGCTGGCTATGCGGCAGCCGCTCCTTCACTCCATCAGCACACATCTACCGAGCCTGCCCTGTGTCCCAAGCACTGTCCGAAGGAAAAGCAGATGCTAAGATGGGAAGGAGACAGAGGTGACCTGATGTGCCATCTGGCTTCAAGAAAGCTCCCAAATTAGTGGCTTGGCAATCGGAATCATTTCCTTTTTAAAAAAATTCTATTTATTTATTTGGGGGAGAGAGAGCACAAGCAGGAGGAGGCTGCAGCAGGAGAGGGATAAGCCGACTCCGTGCTGAATGTGGAGCCCTACATGGGGCTCGATCCCACAACCCTGAGATCATGACCTGAGCTGAATCCAAGAGTCGGGTGCTTGAACCGACTGAGCCACCCAGAAGCCCCAATTAGAATCATTTTCAATCAAATTAAATGAGCTCAGTGCCTAATGCAACTTAGAAGTACAAATTTCCATGGAGGGACCTTCCACGAAACACTTCTGGAAGGCAGCTGGACAGATCGCTCAGGGAAACTCGCTATCTACCCACGCTGGCTCCGAAGCAAAGAACACAGATTCCAGATAAGTTCATGCTCCCCATAGATCTAAAGTCACCTAATGAAGGTGTGGATTTCTGAGATAATATTCTAAAACTTAAAAATGTTTATTTCTAAGCAACAGTGCTACTAAACGCAGCCCGGAAACCAGTGGTAGCTACAGCGATGGGTTGACCGGGTCGCTGTGTCTTATTCCAGATATGGAAAAGCCAAGAGAAGAAGGAACAGTGGCAATAAATTTTGTTTAATATAAACAATTTAAATTTAAAATAGAAAAATAGAAATAAAAACCAAAATTTAAAATATTTAGAAATAAGTTGTTTGCATTTTATTCTGTGCTTATAAATTTGAGATACTTGTGTTAAAGGATGAAAATGCTGGGAATATTTCAGCCCCTGAGATCATCCCTATCTAAATTGGGTGTTCTTACTGCAAACATATACTTCCACCCCTTTGCAGTGCCCCCCATTGCCCTCCCAACCCCCCACCCCACCTTTGTTTAACATAGGAGTTGGCAAAACAGGGCCCTGCCCACTGCTTGGTTTTGCACAGCTGGGGGGCTAAGAATAGCTTTTACACTTTCAAATGGTTGGAGGGGCAGTGAGGAGAGGAAAGAAGGTTATCTTGTGACCTGTGGCAACTATGTGAAAGTTACACTGGAGTGCCCCAGACAACGTTCAACAAACGGGTGTAGCTGTGTTCTTTTTTTTAATGTTATGTTAATCACTATATAGTACATCATTAGTTCTTGATGTAGTGTTCCAAGATTCACTGTTTGCGTGTAACACCCAGGGCTCCATGCAATCTCGCCCTCCTTAATGCCCATCACTGGGCATTGTCCACAGTCGCCAAACTGTGGAAAGAACCAGGATGCCCTTCAACAGACAAATGGATAAAGAAGATGTGGTCCATATATACAATGGAATATTATGCAGCCACCAGAAAGGATGAATACCCAACTTTTGCATCAACATGGATGGGACTGGAGAAGATTATGCTGAGTGAAATAAGTCAAGCAGAGAAAGTCAGTTATCCTATGGTTTCACTTATTTGTGGAGCATAAGGAATAGCACGGAGGACATTAGGAGAAGGAAGGGAAAAATGAAGGTGGGGGGAATCAGAGGGGGAGACGAACCATGAGAGACTATGGACTCTGAGAAATAAACTAAGGGTTTTAGAGGAGGAGAGGGAGAGGTTCTAATAAAATTTTATTTAGTGGCTGCTTTTGCCACAGGACAGCAGAGCCGAGCACTTGCGAGGGAGGCCTCAGGGCTCTCACAGGCCCAGCTGTGGACTTCACAGGAAAAGTCGGCCAACTCCTGGTTTGATCCTGCCTTACTCTTTCTCTTGTACTTGGTCTCACATGTTGGTTCTGTCTCTGTCTCTAGCTTGGTCTGTTTCCCTTACCTCACCACCAAATCTGTCCATTCCACACTTTTTATGTCTCCCTGAGCTTTGAACTTGCACATCTGGCTACACTTACTTTCAGGTTGGCCTTCAGCATCACTGGCCCAGCCCCTCCCTGCCCCACCTGCCAACCTGTAGTCTTTTCTTTGTCCTGGTGACTCTCACTGAGGCTATTCTCAATCATTTTATCTCTGGTACATTTTCTCCCTTCTAGAACTCTTCCATAGAGTCTTTCCACAGCCTTTCCTGCAAAGGATTTTGTAGGCTTGATCCAGTGACCCTTGGGCCCCATGCCCTCTTTTCTCATCCTCCAGGGGGCTCACCGGTAATGGAGATACATGGCTGTGTCCCTAGACAATGTGACCTTAACTCCCTTCTGCATTGGCCCACCTGAAACTCTCAGCTTCAGCCAGAACTTCTATGGGTTCCAAACATCTTTTCCTTTCTCTAAATATTTTAACACAGTTAATCAAAACAAAACTGTTTTTTAGTTGGTGCAGGTTTTTTTTTTTCCTATGGTAAACTATTTGAAAGTCTTTGTCACAGTAGTTCTATTAAAGCCACATGGCAAAGACACATCTGTGACTAATGTTGTCAAGATTCCTCCTGTCTCTCAAATTTGTTTTTGTAAACAATTTTTAATTTTCCATGGAAATGGATGAGATGGGAGGGTGCGGAGGACCATGAATCAGAGCCACCTAGTGACTGCGTATCCCACAACTCCCCACTCCACTCCAGGACCGAGCAGCATGTTTGACTGATGGATCACATCCCTTTCTCCTCGTCCCTCACACTCAGTATCAGGGGAGCTATGGAGAGACCATGAAGGACTCAAATACAATTGCAGGGAAGAGAGAATAGGAGTGAGAGACCCTGACGATGATCCAGGGAGTAAAACTGAGCTTCTGGCATTTGATGTGGTGGGATTACATCCTCAAGAATGTCTGCTGAGTTGCAATCCTCTTTATTACTTTTGCATTTAAAACAATCGCTTGAATAACAAGAAAAAATGATTATTCTAAACTTCCCTAGACCAATATGAACAGAAATATGGCCCTAAGTTATGGAGACCTGACTTGGCCATTTGATGGCCAGTATTATAGCCCCAGGTATATCAGTGAAAGATGAACTCATTTGGCTCTCAATGCATTAGGACCCATACTTGTCAGGGGACTGGGCGGGACATTCCCCCTCACAAAGAGGCTACAGGAAGCTGAAACCTCAGTGAAGTCAGGGGTATGGCGTGATTCCAAGAATCCTATTTGTGATTGCATGGCATGACGTATGGTGCGACGACAGCCAGACTACATGAATTTCTCCTCTTTGCATACACCACGTCCAAATTCTACTTCAATCCTGCTCTACCAAGTGGTCTGCTGTGTTGTCGATTCTGAAAATACCAGACATGCCATCAGGGATTCTGGGCGTTCTTGAACCTGTGGGCTCCCTTCTGGGAGAAGAGCGTTATTCAACTGTGAGAGGGAATGCGCCGGTGTCTCTGGGAACTCCCTGCCCCTGCAGACACATGCATCTGGGCACACGGTGTAACTTTTCTGCAATAATCTACAATGAAGGACGCCTGGGTGGCTCATTTGGTTAGGAATCCCACCCTTGATTTAACTCAGGTCATGAGATCCAGGTCAAAGTGATGAGATCCAGCCCTACATCGGGCTCCATGCTCAGTACCATCTGCTTGTCCCTCTCCCTCCCACTGTGTGTACTTTCTCTCTCTCTCTCTCACATAAATAAATAAACTCTTAAATAAACACTCTTAAATAAATAAATAAACTCTTTTTTTTAATCTACAACAAAAGACCTAAGAGTCACCTAGATCCTGCCTTTTCACTGGTTATAAAAACGTACACTGTGTCCCTTTGTCGAAATAATGATGTGTACACCAATGGAGAGGGCACCATGCTCTGAAAGGACCTATAAGCTCAGCCTAAGGAAAGCTTCAGTATCTGAGGCTTCTCATCTACACTCCTCAGATGACTCCAACTCTTCCAGAAAAGAGAGATAAAATGAGGAAATAAGCACTAAAATTTAGAGAAAGAAAGGAAAAAATGTCTGAGTAATGTCTACCTGGATTGTGTGCAACTGTCAATAATAATCATGATGGCAGCTTAACCAAACAAATCCTATACAGATTGGTACCAGGCACCATCTCTCTGTCCACTCCCACCCTCTTTAAGATGGGCTTTTATTTTAATGTCTGTTGCCTCATGGTCAAAAGAGGGCTGCTCCCACTCCAGCCTTGGGACTGTGTTCCAGGCAAGAAAATAAAATGCAATGGAAGAAGGGGGACAAAAATGAAAAGGAAAAGAAGAAAAGGGCAACATTTGTCAGAAATGCTTAGCTGACTTTTACTTCTTTCTTATCCAAAATTCTGTCCTGCAGCCATCCATAGCTTCATTGTAAATTGGAAAAATTAGTATTTCAGCCAGATGTATGACAAAGCTGGCATCCTATTAATAAGGAAGAATGGGAGAATGGAAATGGGGTAGAGAACTGGAGAGGTCTGCCATATATGTACAATTTCCAAGGGGAGCTCAGAGACAACATGTTTATCTGTAGCTATCTGCAGGTATGACATAGGAATTCTGATCACAGACTGTCTGGTTCTGTGTCACATCGAACATCCAGCTGTATTAAAACCATCTGAAGGACGGTCACATCCAACATATGTTGGGCTTGTTGGAACCCCACTCTGCAAGCGCTGATTTTAACCCAGCCATCCTTCAAACAACGGCTCTCCGGGTTATTGAATTAAAATGAAGTACAAGGCTTGTCTTATATGAGAACCAGTGAACTGTGCCAAAACATGGACAGAATGTATGGAATGATCTATGAAAGTAGAAAGAATGATTTTGTTTTATGTGTGATGTAGTAAGAATTGTTCTGATCTAGGTCCCAAAACTGAAATTTTTGCGAGTAGTAGGTTGATCCATTAATTATTTTTGAAACCCCAGGGTTCATCATGCCTATCTCTGCACATCTTGGGTTTATAAATTGCCAAATCGTGAAGGAGAGGAGTAGAATCCTCTCGGCCACCTGTGTCCCACGGCCCACGGTTCTGTTGGTTTTCCGCAGCTGCACAGAAACCTAAAAAGGCAGGTTTTTTCCAAGGGTGAGGTTTGGTTGACTGGATTTACTGGGCCTTTACAAAATCATTTTTTTTTTCACGTCCAGATTTAGTTGAGATCCTGGAATTCTGATTGCATCTGAAGTGCTCACAGCTGGCATTCATTTCCAGCTACCAAGTTAAGTAACACCCCTACCTGCTACCTTTCCTTCTAAGAGAACAGAAGTGCATACATTGGACCGAAGCAACATTTTTTTAACGGGTCTGGGAGGAGAAACCCAGCTTTTATTGAACACCTACCATAAACCAGACCCAGTGCTAAAAACTCTTTGCATATTTGCAAAGTGAAATGATACCTCAGTTTGTGGGTCCTCTGGGAAGAGAACATTTCATGACAAAGTGAGCCATACTTAAAAATTCTAAGTCAAGCCGAGAAGTTGAATTGCACAACAACCCAGCTGAACAGAATTTCTGTATTATCTTTGTGATTAAAAGAGGTCAACACGGTCCAGTGAGCTTTGTGGCCAACCCAGTTCAGCTACTTCTCCTCAAGCCTTTCTGTTTTTTCCTCCTGGTGAATTTTATGAAGTTTCTTCTCCAGTTTCTTCCACTGATACAAACTGGAAAGATTTCATATGTTGTCTTGTTGACAGATGGCGATTCCATGGATGTGTATGTGGTGGGAGAGGGTGTTCAATTTAATTTGATATTTGTAAATGTTTTTATCCATAATTATGAGATAAAGGCTTTGTCTCCATTTTAAATCCTCTATCCTAGAGGCACATAGATTGGAAAGTTTGACCATCAAGTTCAATAAAACTTTGTAGGGTACAGAAAATTTCTATGCAAATAAGGTGTTCCATAGCTCAAAAAAGAATGGAAAATTTCCCCCAGTTTAGTTTGCTGGTCTAGCAAAACCCTCGTAACAAAACCAGACCAGAGTAACTACAAGAGGAATATTGTAAACTGCTTCACTTATGACTATAAATATTTCAAATAAAATGCTATCGAACCATACTAATCCAGTAGCAAATAAAAAGATTGCAAAGTGCCTCCCCGCCCCCGGAGTGAGTACAAGAGTGATTCAAAATTAGGAAACCTAGTAATGTCATTTAAATGTAAATTTACACATGAGAATTACATCAGACCTCTTCTCTTTGGGACAGGAGAGGAGAGGAACAGAAGGTTCATCGTCCAGCTGGGAAACTTAAGAAGGAAAGGCCAAGGACAAAGAAGCCAAGTTACTGGTTTCATTTTTCACCCATGCAGGCAAAATTCTAAAAGATGAGTAACATCCAGTGTAGTCAAGCATGTGGGGAATGGGTGCCTTCATACTCTAACGAGTGAGTGTTTATTGGTACAATCTTAATGGAAGGCAATGTAGAAGCTGTCTCTGAAAAGGGAAAATATATGTATCCTATGGACCCAGCAATCTGACTAAGGAAACTACCCTCAAAAATATTTGCATGATGAAGAGACTCCTAACCATAGAGAAGAAATGGAGGGTTGCTAGAGGGGAGGAATGGGGGGATGGGGTCACTGGGGGAGGGGCATGAAGGGGGGCCCGTGTGTGATGAGCACTGGTGTTATGTGAGACTGATGACTCACTGACCTCTACCTCTGAAACTAATAATCCATCATATGTCAATTAATTGAATTTAAGTTTAAAAAATTAAAAAACATTTGCATATGCTTGTAAATATATATAAAGATTCCTTATTTCTGTATCGGGGAGAGCCAGACAAAAGCTGAATGTCCAACAATAAAGAAATTGTGATATGTATGTTGATGTTCTCTTAAAATAGCGTACTCCACAGCTACTAAATAAAGAGAGGTAGATTTATATGAATTGAAAATGGGACATCCGAGGCATTTCATTGAGTGATTAAGAAGTTGCAAAGCAATATATATAAATAGTGGTCCCAAATTTTTACAAATAAACCTCTCCTTGAGTGTACACACACACACACATACACACAGACACACACACATACACACAGACACACACACACACACTTTAATAATCCTTACATCTAGGGACGCCTGGGTGGCTCAGTTGGTTAAGCGGCTGCCTTCGGCTCGGGTCATGATCCCAGTGTCCTGGGATCGAGTCCCACATCGGGCTCCTTGCTCGGCAGGGAGCCTGCTTCTCCCTCTGCCTCTGCCTGCCACTCTGTCTGCCTGTGCTCGCTCGCTCTCCCTCTCTAAAAAACAACAACAACAACAACAACAACAAAAACCTTACATCTAGATACAGCAGCGGGATTCATTGATAGATTCGTGGATATAACCGGAAACGTTTACATATTCCCTCTGTACTGAGTCGTATTGACACGGTTCACGTACTATTGCGAAGTAAAACAAAATACTACAGGTGGATGTAAACAGAATTTTCAGCGGGTGAGAAGGAACTGTTCTGGGCAGGCTAAGAGAAGGTCATTGGAGGAAACACGTGACTCAGTGCCTTGGGGGGTCCCGTGGGGACTCACGTGGGGCAAGAAACTCTGTGTCTTCAGGAAAAGCAACCAGTTGTCAGTGCCGTACAACTAACCCTCTTCTCTTCTCTGTAGGCAACAAAAAACATAGTGTGACTCCTTCTCAGGGACCCCAACAGGAAAAGTCCGTGCATAGGGGAAGCCCCGGTTTAAGGACCAGCACAAGACAGGAGGCCCCCAGAGACATCATCCTAGAGCACCCATGGAGGCCTCCTTCAGAGACACCGGCTCTCCCCCAGCTCCCAGCCTTTGGGAAATGGGATGTCACTGTGATCTGGGAAGACTCTCTTGACTCTTTGGTTGCCAAGGTCAAGTGTGTCTTTGAGTGTATCTTGCAACCTCAATAGTAGATTAAGTCAGACGGAAACATGCGGGTGGCCCGGGGAAATTAACATTTTGTCATCCTTCAGAAATAAAGTTCTTTAAATATTTGTCTTATGTCCATTTATTTAGGGTCTGAGCACTGTAGGAGAAGGGTAGGGAAGTCCACAGACAGGCCGTAAGTAAGCTGCTGATTGTTCTCAGTAGCTTCGTCCTGACTTCAGGCCCATCGATTGTAAGACAATAGATTAACCCCCTCAGGGGCTCATGACACTATTTCTTCCCACCCTACTTGGTTCTCCTTTGCATGGACTCAGGAAATACAACTTTCCCCACCTGTGTCCCATGGCCCACGGTTGTTGGTTTTCCGCAGCTGCGCAGAAAATTACCACAAGCCCGGAAGCTTCAAGTGATGTGTACTTATCATGTGACAGTCTTCTGCGGGGTAGAAACTCAGGCACAGCTTCACTGAGCTCCACTCCAGGGGTGAGCATGAGTTAGCCGGGACTGGGGTCCCATCAGAGGCTGGACTGAGGAAGGAGCCACGTGGGACGTCCCCCAGGTTCTGGAAGAATTCATGCCTGGCTGTTGGACTGAGGAGGTCCCTGCTGGCCTGTTGGCTGTCGGCCACGGGACTTTCTCGTGTCCTAGGGGCTGCTTGTAGTTTTGAACCAAGTGGCTTGTCTCCACAGCCCTTCTCCCAGCATGGCGGCTTACTTATTTGGTGGTTCCAAAATAGGAAAAGAGAGTCTCTCTTGTGTATATGCTCACACAGGCACGCACACACGCGTACACACACACACACACTCACACACACACACACACACGGCAGTTTGACGGGTGAGAGGTCTTGTTACCTTTACCATAGTCTATTGGTCTGAGGCGAGTCACGGCCCCCTGTCCCCAGCACTCAAGGGGAGATGATCACAGACGGGAACACAAACCCATCAATAACGAGGCCCAGGCGAGGGTCTACCTTGGAGAGCCTCAGCACCCTTTAATAAATCAGGTCCTTTGAGTCAATTAACTGGTCTACACCTTAGCTGGACGACGAAGTCGGGTCGAAATTATTCCCACTCCCTGCATTCTCGACTCTTCTTTCATTCCTTGGAAGGTTAATGTGTTCGCTTCAAAATGAGAATGGGTTTCCAAGTGCTACGTAATGGAAGTGTTTTAGTAAAGACAAGCATTTGAGCATTGTTTCCTGACTTTTTTTTTAATATTTTACTTATTTATTTATCTGACAGAGATCACAAGTAGGCAGAGAGGCAGGCAGAGGGAGAGGAGGAAGCAGGCTCCCTGCTGAGCAGAGAGCCCGATGCGGGGCTCGATCCCAGGACCCTGAGATCATGACCTGAGCTGAAGGCAGAGGCTTTAACCTACTGAGCCACCCAGGAGCCCCCTGACTTTGTTTTTGAGCAATTGCTATTGATATTTATCTAAAAGTCAACTCTTTTCCCAGTTTCCATTGAAGGGTGAACCCCACTCATCTCCATGCTCCTGACACCACTGTGAATGGGATCTCGATGCAGCATGATGTGGTAAGCCATCCACTAGGCCTTAATTTTACCTAAAATCACAGGCTGCAAAGTATCATGCTTCCATTTAGAGAAATAGCGGCAGCAGCGAACAGTCCCAACAATGATCCCTGGAGAAACGAACGAGCGCGTCCTTGATATTGGCAACTGCTCAAGGAAAGAAAGTTTTCAAATGAGGAGGCAGGATGACTCATGTTTCCACAAGTAAAAAGATCATTTCTTTCCACAGAAATAAAAAGCCACTTGGCTCTCAACAAAGATCAGGAGATTGAAATTGAAGAAAATAAAATGAGTAAACATGGAAAGGATATCTGGGGTCAAAGAAGAATAAATCTAATCCCCAAATCGCAAGTACCCTCAGAAAGAGAAGCACGACACCTTCAGGAACAAATCTTATTTAGCCAAAGCAGGCAAAGGCTCAGAAGGGGAGCTCGTAGGGGACCTGTGATTAGCTTGGCATCACAAAGACCTCGCCACTGGGGCATTTCTTCATCTCTATGGAGCGGCAGCCTAAAATGGGGGGGAGGGTGGCATGGCCCCCTCTCTCACTGGGACCTTGTCCCCCCTTGACCTTAGTCTCCAAGGCTCTCACTTGTTGTGTGTGTATTTTATGTCCTCGTACCCTCACGTCCACACCAGGCGTATGGTGACGTCATATGGAGTCTTCCTCCCAGTGTTGCTGCCTAAAAGCTGAGTGAGTGTCCCCGCACCCCAGGCAGGCCAGCTGCCCAGTTCCATTGCCATAGCGCTTAACAGTGCTATTTGGTGACCTCGAGGATGTCTTGCTCCTGGTCCCATCTCTGCCAAACTACAGAGAGAGTCACTTGAGGTCGGTAAACACATGATGCACACTGGAGAAATAAGAGTGCTGCACACTGGGGTGTCTGGGGGCTCAGGGGGTTAAGCCTCTGCCTTCGGCTCAGGTCATGATCTCAGGTCCTGGGATCCAGCCCCACATCGGGCTCTCTGCTCAGCGGGGAGCCTCCTCCCCCGCCCCCGCCTGCCTCTGCCTGCTTGGGATCTCTGTCAAATAAAAAAATAAAATCTTTAAAAAAAAAAAAAAGAGTGCTGAACATTGTTGCAACAGTAATTGGCTTAAAAATTGAAAAACTCTTAGGAGAAGAAGAAAAAAAGGTAATTACAGTGAATTACTTAAATGCACCAATCTCAGTTTACAAGAGCAAGTATACAGAAACAAAGAAATAAAGAAGAGGTGAAAAGAATCTAAACTACACAATGGCTAGACAAGAATTAATAAAACATAGATGAAAATCTACATTTTTAAAACTGACAACACATATTCTAATACAGGGTGTAAGGGTGCTTAAATGTTCGTTTTGGTCACAAAATAAATGTAACAAGGGAGAAAAGCAGAAATAATCGATACCACCTTCTTTGACAAAAAGTAATAAATAGCTGCTGTGAGTTAAAAAAAATCAGACAAGAAAATAACTGGTATCATTTGCAAATTGAAAAGTTCTATGAAATAGGTTTCACCCTTTCTTTTTTTCCTGATTTCTGGGAATCCATCAGATGCAAAATGAGCCACTATTTTAGTAGCATTTGTTTTTAGGATTTTCTGGGACAAGTTCATTAATTATGTGTAGACGGGGGTCAGAAATTGATGATATATTGCTTTTTGTGAGTTTCCATAAAAACCGACATTTTGATCCATTCTTCAGTTTTTGTAACCGTAGTTAAAATACAGAAAACATAACCATTTATCATCATAACTATTTTGAAGTGTACAATTCGGTAACCCTAAGCCCATCCACATGTTGCGCAATCCTTCTCCAGAACTTTTCTCATCCTGCAAAACCGGAACCTGCCCCCATCAAACAACAACTTTGCACTCCCCTCAAACGGGTCCCCGCCCCCCACCCCAGCAAGCCCAGGCTACTTCCGGTCTCTGAATTTGACCCTGCAGGTCCCTCAGTTATGAGGGCTCATCCACTAGTCGTTCTTTCCGGTTGGCTTATTTCAGTTAGCCACTGTCATCCTCGTTCATCAGGGGGATGGTAAGTACGTTTTGGGACCACCTCGAGACAATTGTTTTTCTTACATTATCTACTATTACATATTTATTAATACACACCCTAAGAATTCGGCTTCTGTTTACGGATGAATCCCTTCTTGGTCACAATACTCTTTTAACACGTTTTTGAGCCCAGTAAGGCTCTTGAGTATCTACGAGCGCTATGAACTTGTTTTGCGACAGGTGTCTCTGGGTCGTTAGCTTCCGAAGGTACGGAGCTCACCCCTACAGCACCGACGTTTTGGCTGTTCACACTGGCAGGTATTGTTCGCTTTGCCTCCTACCTGCGTGGACACCCACCTTTTTTAACACTCGGGATGAGTTCACTCATGTTATATAATCTCTTCCTAGGACGTGCATTATCCTTTTCCTGATTTATTTCCAGGTTTATCTGTATTAATTCCTTTGTTGTCTCTCCTCGTGGATCCTTGATCATTCGCTTGCTTTTCTAGACTGTATTTTCTTTGTGGCAAATGATGAAAATCTTTAAGATTATTTCCTTCCGATGACAGATTCGGCACGCTTCCATTGATTCTCATGGGTGGTGTTCCAATTTTCATAATTACTTATTAACGTATATTTGATTTCCTCCTTAACATACCATAATTCCTTGATCTTAAAAGGGCCGTTTTCAAAAAAAAAAATTAAACAAAAAATAATCAAAGGGCCGTTTTCTCATATTTTTTAACATTTTTTCAGAATTCTTTCGTGACTTGAATAAAAAAGACCCGGGGCAAATATGAAGACTAAATTAACATCTGTCCCATCTAACTGGTGGGTGTAAAGATCTGTTAAATAATTCTTTGTGTTTATTTGTATATTCAGAATTTCTTATAGTTATAATAATTTAACAACAGCCTTAAAAAATGGTGAGACAGGGAAGGAAGTAGAGAAGGAAGAAAAACACTCGTCTCGTCCAATCTACTCCTTCCACTGATGAGGTAACTGGGGTCATTTGAGAAATTATGGGCCACAGAGCGGGAGCATTTTTAGGCAGGAGCTTGGGGAGCAAGCTGTCCACGGAGTGCATCCTGGCAAGGGAATGGCCTTGCCCTGGCTGGGGGAGAAGGAAGGTGTCTGCGTGGGGGGGCCCAGGTACCCCACCCGGACCAGTTCCTGACATTGGTACGAAAATCTAAACACAGGTTTCCGTGGTGTCTGGAACCCACAGCATCGTTCATTTCTTTGGACTGAAACGCTGGAAGATCCTAGGAGACTCACCCGGGGAAGCCGACATCTTCGCCTGGCATTGCCAACAGGAGCTTGGCCGCCAGTCATTTATTAGATGTGACCGCAGCACACCTTTTGGAGCCCTGATTCAGTAGGACACGGAATGGTTAATTTGCGAGGAGGGAATAATGGGTCAGAGAAGTCCACTCTGCACTAAAGATGCTGGCAGGACTGACTGCCGGGGTACAGGGAGGCGGGGTAGGGCAGGGTGTCAACGCCAGGACTTGGCCACATCCCGTGGGGGCTGGACTGGGACACAGCCCCAGCTATGGGCCGCCCCATTCGGGGTCAGACCTCGCTGCACCCTGTGCCCCTGGCCAGCCTTGAACTATCTCCAAGCTCTCGTCCTGTTCTCTAAGTCTGCAGAAAACCCCTCTGGACGAGAGGACGATATATGGACTTCCAAACTACCCAAGCCGGAGGAAGCATTTAAAAAACAAGTCTGTCATGAACCACGTGGCTGAACTGACCCCCACGTGGTTTTGCCAATTTAATTTCTGGAAAGTAGTGATAAAAACCAGAACGTCCAGTATGAGAGATAGGCTTCAACCTCACCCCCTCTTTAACTTGCTGAGGTTTGGGTTTTATTTTATTGTTTATTTTGCAACAGTAGAAATAACAATTAACCATGATCAGAAATGTATTTTTTTAAATGACAAAATATTCAAATCATGACTCAACAAAAGGTTCAAAAAATAAATAAATAAAAGGACTGTAACGCAGCTGATGTTTTCTTTGGGGTGTGCAGCAGCTGATTCCTTGCCCCACGGGAATTCTCCGGGGGACGCTGATGTGCACAGCAGTGATGGTGGAGTTTCGGTCTAGAGCACAGAGCTGGGGACCTGGGTCCCTGCAAGAGCAGTAATTCTGTGTAACAACCACAAAGGTTTCGTTCTTGCTCACAGGTCGGTGGCGTGGCCGGCGTGCCTCTCTTCCAAGTCGGAGGACAGGTTGAGAATCAGGCTCTCCACGGGTTCTCACTGTGGGGCAGGGGGAAGGAGCATCTCCTACCCGGGACGTACTGCCCTCATGGCAGAGAGCGGAGGTGTAAGAGGAGGAAGAGGAGTCCCCTGCGAGTCTCTGCCCACACCTGGCAATCGGCACACAGTCGCTTTCACACAGATCCCACTGGACACAGTCAGTCATACGGCCACACCCAATGTCGGTGTAACTTCTACGGAAAGAGGGGTAGAGCACTGGCTGAGCTAGACTGCCCACCTGCCATGTTCTGAATGTTTGGGCCCTCCTAAAATTCCTATGTTGAAACCTACCCCCCAAGGTGACAGGATTAGGAGGACGGCCTTTGGGGGTGATTAGATCACGGGGATGGAGCCCTGGGGATGGGATTATGTCCTTATAAAAGAGCTCCCTTGCCTTTTCCACCGTGTGAGGACACAACTAGACATTGGCGAGCCAGGAGAAGGCTCTTGCCCAATGGTCCGGCACTCAGATCATGGACTTACAGTCTCCAGGACTGTGAGGGGGAAATCTCTGTGGCTTACAAGCCACCCAGCATGTAGTGTGCTGTTACAGCCGCCCAAATGGATGAAGGCCTCGCCATTTCCTCCTCTCCCCTTCCCCACCTGCGGGCCTCCAACCGTCTCGGTCAAGCCCTAAGATCCAAGGGAGCAGAGTTTGACCATGAACAGTCCAATCCAGCTCTCTTTCTTTTACAGATACTGGAAATGAGGTCAGGAGTCATTCCGGGGGGACCGTGGGCGTCACATCGCACACAGCATCAGCTTCCGAGGAACCCAGGACGCCGAGCCACTTCGCTAACTTGTCCAGCGCCCCGTCCATCTGGAGACAGATGCCCTCTGATAGCTGTTAATGCACCAAACTGATTAAACATATCTTTATATACTTAAACTCTGGAGGCCAGGGCAAAATTTATAATCCCAGAGGATGTACCGAGACTGTTAATTAGCCCGTACGTGGAGAAGAGTCAGGCCACTCATTCATACCCACCGATTCCAACAATCTCGAAAGCACCTTGGCAAAGATTGCTGCCAACCCCAGTCGCTGGACTTGATCTAAGGCCCCCCTCAGGACGGAAGATGGGCTGAGAGTTTGGAAGGAAAGAGGGGGTTTTGTTATTGGACTTGTTGTTTTTTTTTCAGGTTTTGTTTGTCTGAATCTGGAACACTTTCCGGATCAACACGAAAGAGCCCATTGAGTAACTGAACTATACAAATGACACGTAATTCCCAACAAACTCAGGGAAGCCACAGACAAATAGATTGGAGGGAAAGATACAACCACGTCCGCATTTTTTAAAAATTCCAAGAGGGTGTTTTTTCCTTATGTTGTTAGCAAGCCCTTCTAGAAGATTCCCAAACCTTTCTTTCTACCACGAAAGGTCTTCACACAGCCTTAGATCTTAGAGAGATCTCAGAGAGATGGGCTTTCCTGACGCTCTAGCCCTTTCTTCTAGAAATGGAAGTGTTGCGAGGTCAGCGCTCCTCGCAGACTAGCTGAGGATTTCGGCAAGTCTTTGCCCTCTTCTGCTGTTGAGGGTCAGAAAGCGGCAGTCCCAGATTTGCTTGATTCTTGAGAAATGAGTCTCTGTGGTTTTCGCAGAGAAATTTGGCTGGTGGCAGACGGATCGTTCTTTAGCTCACGTGAGCCCGTCTTTCCGAGGATGCCAACATCGGCGCCTTCTCTCTTCTCTAGAGGCAGACGGCGCTGATTCCTACCCTCTGCCTGGATGTTGCTGTGGTCTGGAGAGCTTGCAAACAGGCAGGAGACAAGCTCGCAGCAGAGTGAAGGTGTGCGTCCACCCCTGAGTTACTGGAAAGACGGGAAGGGCAGAGGAGAGCGTGCAGCAGAAGGCAGAGCCAAGACAGGTGATTCTCCTGGCGTGGCAGCCTTTACCCCCTCCTCCAGGAGGGTGAGAGGCACAAGAAGGAGTTTTCAGGATGGTGACCCAGCTCTCTCACGAGAGGCTTTCTCCGCTATGACACCAACCCTGACCCGGAAGCAATCAAGCTTATGATCCAGCTGAATCTCAGTTCGTGAAAAAACAGATCTTAATGATCTGAATCAATGCAACGGAGGAGAATGCTCCAACATGTGAGTATTCATGACCCTTTTGTGTGCCTTGAATCTCATCTGTCCAAGAACTGAGCGAATCAGTTGTTGAGCAAGACTTCTGCTTTGTTTCAGAATTACCTTGTGAACCCCGGTTCGTCACAGTGGCTCTTCCGATGGAGAATGGCATAGTCCAATAGCCCAACGCGTTCTTTGAGATCACACTGTCACATCTCAGATGTAAGAAGCTGGTGCAAAAAGCCATCTAGCCTAGCTTTAATTTAATGAGTAATTAAAAATCAGAGAGAGGGGCGCCTGGGTGGCTCAGTGGGTTAAGCCTCTGCCTTCGGCTCAGGTCATGATCTCAGGGTCCTGGGATCGAGCCCCACATTGGGCTCTATGCTCAGCAGGGAGCCTGCTTCCTCCTCTCTCTCTGTCTGACTCTCTGCCTACTTGTGATCCCTGTCTATCAAATAAATAAATAAAATCTTAAAAAAATAAATAAAAATATAAAAATCAGAGAGAAAAGGATGTGGCAGGAAGAACTTTGATACAGTTCCCAGACTACCCCGTGCTGCATGTGACTATTTAATTCTCCCCTCTGTGTGTGGGTGGGACTGTTCACATGACGGATTTCACTTTTATGGTTAGACTATGTCATATGGGGGCAAAGGCAAAGGACTTTATCAGATGGAATGAAGGTCTTTAATCAACTGATTTTGAGTTAATTAAAAGGGGGACTTCCCTGGGTGGGCCTGACCTAATCAGTTGATTCCTGAATGAAATTGGAGATTCAAAGCAAGAGAGGTTCTCTGATAGGCCTTGAAGAAAGACTGTGACGTTGCAGAGAGGGCCACGTGGTGGATAACTTTCTCAAAGGAGCCAAGGACCTCGGTCCTACAACTACAAGGAAATGAACTTTGCCAACAACTGTGTGAGCTGGGAAGACACCCCAAGAACACAAACCAAAACGGGATCCCTGGAGGAGCTCAGAACCCTTGAGAAGGGGTTCACTGTGCAGAACCACGGTGCACAGCCCCATGACCCCCACCAGTCCCAAAAGGGCTTTGTTTATAGCTTTACCCTCACACATTCGGGGCAGAAATCACACACTGACAGGCTCTGGGCCTTGCACACCCTGCAGAGGTGGGTTACTTGGTGCTTAAGAAAACTTGGGATTTGTTACCAGTATGTGAAACCCAAAGATTTTATATGAAAATTAGAATGGGCGGCTTTTCTTGAAAACTTGGAAGATGCGACATTAGCCAATGGGACCTGAGCAGGGGTGCCCTTTCCAAACAGGGCGATCCTACTCTCCTGTCTCCAAGTTAACCGGCACCTGAACTCTTTCCCTCTTTAACTTTCAGTGTCGGCTCCTGGAAGGCTGTTGGTTTGGAGCACACATGGGGCGTGTCCCGGCAGGGAGCCATTGGCAGCACACGGAGAATAAAGGGAGGGTCCCCAGTCCAGGGGCAGGGGCCCCAGTCCCCCCTGCTCTGGCAGGTGGAGCAGAAGAGAAAGGAGCAGAAGAGGGGGCGCTGGTTCCCAGCTTCTCCCAGCAGGTACGAAGGTGCGGAAAGACGAGCCAGGGATGATGAGTGAAGAATGAACAGCTGGTGACCCCACCTGGGGCCCCAAGCCATCGTCCTAACCCGGAGCAAGTGCCAGAAGGCACAGGCCAGCCTGGACATCAGCAAGGAAGAAAGCCTTCCAGTGGCGAAGAAAATGCCTCAGAAACCCTTTGCTTTCCAGAAAGCAGCAAAGTGCCATCTGAATGCAAACGTGACTCGTGGCCCCGGCTTCCGTGCATGTCAACGACGCCTTCTCCGTGGGTTGGGGGCTTACGGTCCCACGTGCTTTGTGCTCCTTCACATCAGGCTTCCATTGGCTTATTTATGCTCGAGATCCGCTCAGCGGGAGGCAGTGAGACTTGTCTTAGAGAGCAGAGAGGGCACCAGACACGAGACGGCAGCTTGCCCGGTTTTGCTGCCTGCCTCCAAATATCCAGGAGGGGTGTGCGGCTTCTGGTGCCTCCCAGGGGCCAACCTGTTCTCAGTCCCTGTGCTGGGAGAGATGTCCTCTCCGGGGCCTTTCTCCTGGCAAGTTCCTGGATTCCTCCCTTTCAATGTGCACAGCAGTGAGAAGTGATCAACCTTCGCCTTGGCTCAGGGCCGTGTAGACACCTCCCCCCGCTACCCCGCCCAGGTCAACGACTCTCTCCCCGGATGCCAGTGCGGCATGAGTCCCCCTGGATGATTTTTCTGTCCTGATCCAAGACTCCCTTTGTTATGGCTGGAAGAACACACAGAGCCCCCGAGAGCCCGTGCTTGAGAGTCACACTTAAGCGGAAACGTTCCTGCGAAGACGGCTTTCGGGAGACTCTCCACCTAGGAGTGCCCCAGCTTGGAACACCCGCTTGGGACACGGATACAGAGCTCTGCAGAGAAGCTGCAGTCCATTTCTTAATCCCGTTCTGCCGGAAAAATGTCTTCTCTCAAGGACGTACCAAACCTCTCCTTGCCGAGTCACACTGGACCCTGGAGACCCATTCAGTACACAGCCCTCTGATCGATTTCCACTGGGGAGAGATAAGAACGCTCGCTCAATCGGGTAGGATTCCTGAAAGGTCTTCCCAACTCCGTCGCTTTTGCGTAACACTGTAACTAAAAAGCAGGTTCTGGGGGCGGGGGCATTGGAAGGGGGATGGACTGTGGTCCCTGATCATGTAAGTTGCATAACTCCTGATTTGGAGCCTCCAAGTTAGGGGGTTTGGAATAATCTTTTTTTTTTAAACCAGCTGATTATTTCACCTTTTAGAAAGTCAGTTTCAAGTGATTTATTAATATTATTATTATTATTATTATCTTTTTTTTTTTTTTTTTTGGTCTGCAAAACGAGAACCTGGAGAGGGATCCAGATTCCTTCCTGGAAAACATGTCTCCCTTCCCGCCCTCCCTCCGCCCCTGATAAACAACATGGGCACGCAGCAATTTGCCAGCAGCAGCTCGAGGCACGAGGCACAACATCTGTTACTGAGACGCCAGAGAGACCATGGAAGGCGAGCTGGCTGCCTGCCAACCCTCAGACTCCAGATTCTTGCTGACAAGGCTGTCAATAAATGGGCAGATGGCACCAGCTCTCCCCGGCAGCAGAGTTCAGCTAACCCAACGTGGGACATTATCTCAGATTCATGGTGCACTGGGCTGAACCCTTTGTGGACCTATTAAAGCCATTCCTTGATGGAGAAGGGAGAGGAAGGGCTTCGTTTAATGGGATTAACTAAGCTTCCCACAGTTGGCAGGCTGGATAGGACCAGTCCCTGTGACCAGGGCAGAGGTGGGAGGGAGGGGTATCTCATTCACACCTGCATTTCATGCCACTTAAACCCGGGGATCTGCCCTGAGCCTGAGTAGCCGCGCACGCCCCCGCACGGAGAACGTGACCTGAAATAAACACTCACCAGGGAGGCTGTGTGTGCACGCCCGCTTGTCCCATCGCCCAGGTGAGACCTGCGCCAGCAGCGTCTGCGGGAACAGGTCCCAGCAAGCCCGGGGATGAGCCCAGGGGGCCCCCAGAGACGTCCTCGGCTGGCGACTTGGGGACAACACCCTTTCCTGTAGGAGAGAACGAATGAGACCTCTTAGAAGAGAACCTCACCTGATGACGGTGACATCCAGAACACGCCGGGCCGTGACACGTGGGCAGTGCGACCCGAAGCGGTCATCAAACATCTGGCCCTATTTCCCCATCCATAAACTGGGAAGAACAGCGAACCACTGAGCTGTCCGAAGTCATACATGAGATCTTTCCGCACACGCCGCACAGCATTTACCAAGTGCTCCTGCATCCTTGAAGACAGTGGTTCTCAACTGGGGGTGATTTCGCCCTTCAGAGGACATGTGTGGTGTCTCCAGACACTGGGAGAGGCCCGGGATGCTGCCAAGGGTCCCCGCATGCAGAGGACCGCCACTCATCAAAGGATGTCACAGTGCCCAGGCCGAGAAAGCCTGCGTTAGGATGGGGGACGTCTCCCCCCCACACCCTGGAAATGGAGAAAGAGACGGAGAGGCAGGCAGAGCTGAAAAGAAAATTTGCTCTCTGTGTCTTCCGCTGACTTACTTTCAGGGTGGCTGTTCCAAATGTTATTTGCTATTTTTAACCCTTCACTAAACTGCTAGCTCCCCTAGTTCCTTCCAGCTATCCTCGTAAATCAGATTGGAATAATGAAATGGGGCATATCCATACAAGGGCTTTTAGTTCCGTTTCTCCATCTCAGACAAGAAGGTGCATCTGCCCCATGACTAGGTCCATGGGTTGAATGAAAGTAAGGTCTGAAACTGGCAATGGGAATCTGGGATGTAAACAGGGTTGGAGAGGTTAAAAGGAGATTCGGGTGGATGAGGGGATTGGGCTGTGGTGCAGATGTGGTCACTTTTTCATCGCTTCTCTTGAGTTCGAGGAGCTTTGGGTAGACAGGAGAGGAGGGGTGACCCACTTCCAGTTTTAGAGATGTCCCGCCCCCTTTCAGGCCTCCATCACCTTTGGGGTGCCTGCCTCTCCGCAGTGAGATAAGCTGAATAGTGTCACCCCCCAAATTCATATGTCAAGGTCCTGACCCCACATAGCTCAGAACGTGACCTTGTTGGGAACGAAGGTCCTTACAGGAGCGGTTAGTTGAGATGAGGTCACATTGGCGTCGGTTGGACCCCTAATCCAATGACGGGCTCTTTATAAAAAGGAAATCTAGACACAGACAAGCACACAGAGAGAACGCCACGAGACAATGAAACCAGAGGTTGGGGTACCGAGTCCAGCAGCCAAGGAAATGCCAGCAGAACCACCAGGGAAGATTGCAACAGTGGCCGACCAACCGCCAGAGGCTGGGGTGCAGGGCATAGGGCTAAGTCTTCCTCGTCCCCCAGAAAAACCCAACCGCACCCCCACCTGCTCCGATGGCTGGCTTCTAGTCTCCAAACTGTGAACCGGGTTCTGGGGAGTCAGCCAGTGCATGATGCTGTTGGCGCAGCCCTCACAAACCAGCACGGCGAGGCCGAGGGGAATCGAGGGGTGGCAAGTGACAAGTGACGCTGGCCCGAGTCATTCTCCGCCCTTCCCTGCCGGCTCTTCTCCGATGCCGAAACCTCCACCCCTTCCCCTCTCCAGCAGGTAGGAAGGACGCTAGCCTTCATTTCAGCAGGCCCTGGGAAGGTTCCTAAGGGTTTTTGCTACACAGCTCACGGTGAACTCCTTCTTTAAAACATCCTGACAGGATGGGGGAGGGAAGGCTCCCTACCTTGGTTCCTTCTCCTCTGCACCTGGGGGACCTGGGGTCCCCACACCCCTCCCAGGGAGGGCTGGTTCAAGTTGGGTGCACATCAGCAGCCTCTGGGAATTTCAACTAACAAAACACCACAGTGTCCCTGTGTCTGGGGCCTCAGCCCAGAGTGTCTGGTCGGGGGTGCTCGGCCATCATCCCTCGGGTGATCTGGGGTTCAGGCCCTCCAGGCCAGAAGGGAGAGCAGGGCAGCCTGCAAGCCGAGATGTGCGGGAGGGTGAGGACCTGCCACGGAACTCCCGTGGGACTCAGCGGTCGTGTCACAGGAGGAGGTCCCCGGGGACCCTGAAGGGTTCCATGCTGGGCAGTGACATAGTCACATTTCCATTGTTGGAAATTATGTTAGCAGCCACAAAGAGGACGGTTTGGAAAGAGAAGGTAAGGAAGGCATGGAGACCCGTGGGAGGCTGTTGTGTGGTCCGGGTTAGTGGGGGGGGGGGGGACCATCACGGGAGCACTGCCAAGGGCTCATCACCCGGTGCACTCAAACTGCACACACATGATAGCTTGGATTGGACTCTGGACAAAGTTGATCTGGGGGTTGAGAGGGAGGGACGAGTCCAAAGTGAAACCCAGTGTGTGTCTGGTGGTGATGCTGGGATGGGTAGGGAGCCCGGGTGCATCGCAGCGAGCTCTGTTCTGGGAGGAGGCGGGGACTCCTCGGGGCTGGAACTCGAGGGAGCACATGAGGCTGAGCTGGGCTTTTGGAGGCGGTCCCCATTTCTTGAGAAGGGATCGAGACCAACCCTGGGACCACCCAGGTTTAAAGGGAGTATGGGAATAAGCAACACAGGAGCCAAGGGCATCACGAGACAACACGAGAGGCAGGGAGGAGGCATTGCTGTCACGTCAGAAGCGGAGGGGAGATCTCGTGAGGCCTGACCGTGGGGCTAGAATCTCAGCGAAGGCGTTTCAACAGATCGCTGGGGAGGAGAAGCCAAGAGAGAAAGGATGGCGGAGCTGGGAGGTGGGGCATGCCGACGGAGAGGAACTACTTTTGTAACGGTAAAAACGCCCAACACCTGCATCGAGGGCTTAATTGTGGAAATATACACATAATATAAAAGTCACCATTTTAATCATCTTAAGGTACACGAATCAGTGGCACTTGTGACACAATCACCTCCTGGTGATTTTCCAGAGCCAAAATAGACTTCCCAGTAAATGTCCAGTCCCCAAAATAGACTCACTTCCCCCTTCTTCCCAGCCCCTGGCCATCACCAGTCTTCTTTCTGTTTCTATGAATTTGCCTATTCCGAATGTTGAATATTTCATACCAGAGTAGTAGTGTGGTTGATGTCTCTCCCGTAGCATAAGAACATCTCTTAGTTCAAGTTAATTCATGTTGTAGCATGTGTGAGTACTTCCTTTATTTTTTTATGAATGAATAACGTTCCATTTTGTGGATATATGACATTTTGCCTGTGTAGTCATCGATCCGTGGGTAACTGGGTTGCTCTGCGTAGAGTTTTAAAATTTACCAATCGCCATCTCAGTCAGGTTCTCTGAAAGGCAGATGCCCAAATGGGATTAAATATATACGGGTTTCATTAGTTAAGCTGCCTGTGAGGGAAAGTGGGGAAGGCCAGGGGGTGGGGGGACACTATGCAAGCCTCTGACCCCATGGGGAGGTGGGGAAGGGGGCACAGAGATGTCCTTGTCCCCAGCCAGTCCAAGGGAGGCTCAGCAAGGCCGTCAGAGTCAGCAAGCCAGAGCAGGATGTCCAGGACTTGTGTCCCCCATGAACATGGACCCTGGGAGCAAGCCAGCTGGGCAAGGCTGGGTGCAAACCAGCAGTGACTTCAGAGCCCCGCATCTGAGGCCCTTGGCTGCAGTTGATTGTTGATAATATGACTACCATCCATACTGTAGAGCTCAAGATAATAGAATTCTAGCGAGAGTCTTGGCCAATATCAATCAGCCAGGAAGTGATAAACCTAATTATTAAACTCAGATTTTTTTCTTAATCTCTGTTTCCCCCCAAATATCTTCAGGTATTTGTAGCATCTGACTCCTCATCTCTGTTCTCCGTTCTGCGGGCATTCTCCAGTTCTCCGGACTCATCCCGACCGTGGGCTCTGGGAAGTCTTCCTGCCTTCCTTGCTTTCCCACAGACACTCCTGCTTAACACGCTTCGGTGGGTCTCCCTTCTTAGAAAGTGGAACCTGACTCCATGGCATGATTTGCAAGACCCCCAGGATTCATCTCCTGCCCCCTTTCCTAATGCTGTGAACTCATCAGCTGCGTCTCCCCATCTTCTGCCACGTTCCCCAGCCCGTCGCACGAAGCCGCCCTGTGTCCCCCAAGGGTCCCTCGTGCCCTCAGACCCCTCCTCGCCTTATGCTCTCTCTGCCCCTCACAAGTCCCTTCTCCATCCTTTGCTCTTAGAACTCCTACGCATCCTTCAAGACACAGTTGCTCTGATCTCCAGGTCAGAAGTAGGGCTCCCCGGCAATGTCTCACAAATGGAAAGAAGCATTTATAAGGCTGCATTGTCATCAGTCGGCTGTTGGTCCCTAAGAATGTGGATTCTGGGACGGCTCGGACTGAATCTGACTCATCTCCACCTACCCTGTGCCAAAGGCAGTTCCCAGAGCAAAGTCGCTGTTTAATCAACATTTATAAGCCACCCAGTTAGATCAAGGAAAGCCTATCCCAGATCAAAGCCTTGCTTTTCATTGGGTAGAACCCCACAGTTTCTCACCTGAGCTTGGCAGTGGAAGCCAGTGTCCTTAGGCTTGTAAGGAGAGAAGAGTGGCGGAGTTGGATGAAATCAAGGCATAGAAGACCTACCAACATTTCCCCGGTCCCCTCCCCGGGAATCCTGAGCCTTCCAATGGTAGTTCAGAACCTGGGGACAAAGGAAGTGGTTTTCTTCAATCACTCAAGACACATTTATAAAAACAAAAAGAGCAGGTTCCCCTGATATCTCTTTAGTTCCTACCTGGAGCAGCCTGAGGGAATGGATTTCTGACTCTGTGAAAAGCACAATGCTTGAAACATGCAAATGCCAGAAAAGAGGAAGGCTTGCAGTTCTGATGTATGGGAAGGAATGATAAACAGGAATAAGGTCTATTAGCCTCACGTCAAAGTGAATCCTCCTTTTCAGTAGCAATTAGCATGGCCGTTTCTTGACTTGTTTCGGTGGCCTGAGCCCAACTCTCTCTCTTCAAAAAAAAAAAAAAAAAAAAGGCAGGAATTTGATCTTACAGAGCACTCTGGCAGGAATATTAACAGCTCTCCCCACTTCCTTTCCACAACTGGAATCAAAACCACCTTTCATCCTTTTGGTATGCAGAGCCCAGAGCCTCCTGTGCGGGGTGAATTCTGCTGGGAGATGAACGGGGTGCTGGCAGGGCTGCAAGGAGCTGCCGGGCAGTGGATGTGGGACTTGGGGAAGCAGCCTGTAAATCAGCATTGCCCCTGCCTGGCTCGGAGGAAGCAATCATAATTGGGTCACTCTCCTTCAAGACCTTCCTCCCAAATATGGATGCGCCATGGGTGAGAAAGCAGACAAAGCTGGCAACCAGCAGGTCAGGAAGAGAAAGGAGTGGGAGGAGAAGCAGGGACCTAGCCGAGTTCAGATGCCCCCATCCTCTGTCCATCTCCGGGCATGGCCAGCCACGTTTTCTGTTCTCACCAGCCACTCGTGGAAAAGCTGGCCCGGTGCACAGAAAGGCCTTCCCTCTCCAGGACCACTGCCGACACCTCTGTGCCTGGAAAAGCAGGACTCCCGCCACCAGGTCAGCTCTCAGGAAGCCCTTCCTGGGTGCTCTGCTGACTCCAGGCTGCTTCCAACTTCCTGGCCCCTCGGAAGTGGGGTGTGCTCTACCCCCAGCCTTTCCCTTTTCCACTTTTACTTTTTCCCATTTAAACAAATACATCCACATCTACCTGTGGGACCCGCTTCGGTCTGGGGCAGGTACCCCACCGGTGGTCCATCGGCGGGCTGTGAAAAGCCCCACTATGACCTCCCGAGGGATCTCAGCTCCCTCACTAGACAAGACGCAGGGTCCATATGGTTGGAGCACCTCTGAAGTCAGTCTTTCCCCAGGGAGCTGTGGCCTCACCCCGAAGCTCAAATTCTCCTCCAACATGTGATCTCCTCACAAGGCTCTGCGCCCGCACCTGCCCCCGCCTTCAGACACGCTTTCCCTTGCTGCAGCCTGGGCACCGCCGGCTCTCTTGCTTCCCCCCAGCACAGATGCCTGCAGGTTTCACAGAGGCTCTTCCAACACCAAGACAGAATGAAATTAGAGTGAGTAGGGAGGATGCAAAAGCAATAACCCATTGCTTACAAGGCTGTCCTGGCCGCCGGGTACGAGCCAGTGCCAGCCCCGTTCGACGTGGTAAGACTGAGAGAGGTTAAGTACCCGGCTGCCCACCCTCTTCCTCTCTTCTCAGAAAATCGGCCCTCTTTGGGGCAGCCTCTCTCCCTCTCCTCTCCGACATCCTGTAAGGCCCGCTATGGACTAAGGGTTCAGAGCATGTCTTTGGGTCAGAATTGCCTGGATTCTCACCCCAGATTTGCAACTTCCCTCGACAGGTCTCCAACCTCTCTGTGCCTAGTTCTGCGTCCCCAGAAGAGATGATCTTAAGAGTACCTTCGTCATGGATCGCCCTCTAGCATTGTGACAAGGAGTAAGAATTCACATGAGTAAATTCACATGAGCCACGGAGGAAATGCTGTATGGCTATTTAGACTCTGGACTGGGGGCAGCAGCTGATCACCTAGAGGGTGGGCACGCCACTCAGGCGGCTAATTAGGGTCTACCTCTTGGGTTTTTCTCAGTGGACCTGGGTTAGGAGAATCAGTCTCCCTAAGGGTGGAGGGGGGCAGCATTTTGAGATGTGAGCTGCAGGAGCTTTTTGCAAGGTGGGCTGAGTGCCGCTGACAGAGCAAAGCCAAGAAAAGGAAAAAATCTCAAGAGAAGCATCCCCAGCAGCCTTTGAGTCTCTGCTAGATGTTGCTGACATCCAACGGTACCCTAGGGCTTCATCCCATCCAGACTCACCCCTAGTTCCTAACATTCTAGTACCCGTTAGCGGTAATAAAATAGTAACATTTTCACGTCTTCAGGGTAGAGAACTGTCCTATTAAAATTGTTACAGAATAACCAAACCCTGACTCAAGACACTGTAACACACACAGATGGTTTGCAAATATCTCCTTTCATCTTGTATGTTGCCTTTTCATTTTGTTGATTGTTACTTTTAGCCTGACGGAGTTCCACTTTGTTGATTTTTGCTTTTGTCGCTTGTGATTAAGGGGTAGATGCCCAAAATGTATCAAGAACTCATACAATTTAATAACAAAAACACAAATAATGCAAAAAGTGGACAAAGGAATTGAATAGACATTTCTCCAAAGAAGACACACAAATGGCCAACAGGTTCATGAAAAGATGATCCATATCACGAACATCAGGAAAATGCAAATCAAAACCACCATGAGACATCCCTTGCACCTGTTACAATGACTATCATCAAGAAGACAAAAGATAACAAAGTGTTGGCAAGAATGTGGAGCCAAATCATAGTGGTGATCACACTGCAATATGTAAATATATCAGGTCATTGCTGACTTAACAATATATGTTAATTTTATGTCAATTTTTTTTAAAAAGCTGATTTAATGTTATATGTCAATTATATGTCAATTTTTAAAAAAGACACCGTAACACGGTACTCAGAAGCCTGTTACATACCCTGAGCCACAGTTGATCTTTCAACAGAATCACCGAGCCAATCTCTCCCAGTTCCCACCGTCATTTCTCACTCGGACTCCTCTACATTCTAGTTCTATAACACTGGATGGCTTTACTTGACCATCTGGACTAGGCATTTGGATGTCATTCTTGATTACTTTATCTCTGCCAGTTTTATAAACCAACTTCATATTCCAGCCAATTATAAAGCAGTTGGGTTTGCAACCTTTTCTGGTGACACTCTTAAGGAAAGGAAGGGCAACGTGCCTGGGTGAGGACTGGTGGCATCAAGCTGCTTGGTGTTTTTCAGGAAAAACATGGTTGGGGTTGTGAGTCTTCATGAAAACTAGTGGCTACCAATTCCATGTAAGTGCCCAGGACACAACTAAGTCTTTTATTTTGGCAAATAAAGAAAATATGAAGCAAGTTGACGCTTAATTCATACTAAGCTCTAGGGGAAATGTCTATACAACTTTTAGTTCTCCATAGTTACAATGGAGCATCAACTCCAAGGAAAAGAAAAGTTAGTGGGTGTTCCTGTTTGCATGTGGCTTTCTAACTGATATGAGATACACAGAAGAATTAGAAGCAACCAGGTCCCCAACTTCGCAGTGGTGTCAGTCATAGGAACGCACATCCTGTCAGTCTCTAGAAGTCTCTTGTAGGTGTATGTGTTTAGAATAGTCTGGGAATGAGGAATCCTGGTTCCACCACTAATAACCTTTCTTTCTTTTTATAGTCCCAGAATTCAGCCAGTGCAGTGAAAAAGCTGACAGGTAGAAGGGCACGAGACCCCAAGGCTTCTAAACCAGTTCTACCTTAGGCTTACACTCACTGTGTGACCTCAGACAAATTACTACCCTCTCTCAACATAGATTGTCTCACCTTCGAAATAGGATAATAACCTCTGCCTGTCTTGTTGGGTTGGAGGATCTGATGAATTAATATATGCAAACTACGTGTGCATTATAAGTACGGGATGACCCCATCACCACCGTCACCATCATCACCACCGTCACCACCACCACCATCACTGTAGTCACCACCGTCACCGTCACCACCGTCACCGTCACCACCGTCAC
>PISX010019358.1:0-38335 GCA_004024625.1 Mellivora capensis | reverse complement strand
CCCCCGCCTGCCTGTCTGCCTACTTGTGATCTCTCTCTCTGTCAAATAAATTAAAAAAAAAAAAAGTCTCTCATTGTTAGCTAAGAGCTCTTGGAAATAATGTGAAACAGTGTATCATTTTCAGCCAGTTTTAAATCATTTTCTCTCCACTGTTATTACACACCTATAACACATGGGTTCTTTCCAAAACTTAGAGCTCTGGCTGAATTACTTTATTGACTGTCGCTTTCCTGAGAACATCCCCTACTGAACCAAGCTCTTGGCTTTAGGCATGGCTCTGGCCTTATTTTGTCACAGTCCCTGCAGTCCCAAATCATCTCTCCATTGCCTTGTTTGGAGGACATTTCCATTCTGAGTCAGCTCTTCAATTTTGCACTGGGAGTTCTTCGTATTTCTAGGGCCTGGCCTGAGACGTGCTTATCACATGTTTGAGCAATCAGATTAGGTATGTGCTGATTGCTTCTGACTGAGGGTTTCTAACCCTGCTCCCTTGGGAAGAGGGTTGGCTAAGCTCTTATGAATCTCGGGCTGTCCTGTAGCCCTGACAATTGACCCCTGAACTCAAGGTTGAGCTATCCTGGGCACAGTTCATATTCCATGAGTCACTTTACACAGAATCTTGTCACTGGCATCACAGCTGTTAAGTTTTTTGTTTTGTTTTTCCGCTGGAAAACATCATGCCCCAGTTCACCATTAGCCTGAAGACCCTTTCAAGGGGTAGGAGGTTGGGGGGAATGGCTCCTTTGTATTAATTCCAGCCCTTTACCACCCAAAGTCTGGTTGAGGACCAGCCACATCAGCATCACCTGGGAGCTAGTTAGAAATGCAGAATGTTGGCCCCTCCACCCCAGACCTACCCAATCAATACCTGCATTTTAATAAGATTCTTGGGCATTTGTGTGCATTGTAAAGTCTGAGAAGCACTGTAACTAGCCTACCCCCATTCCTTTCTACTATTTTGGGGACTGAACTGCACTAATCAACTCTTCTTGTTTCTGGTCTATGGCTTGTGCTGTCTAGCCAAGCTGCGTCCCCAGTGTCTGGGTTAAACCATGAATAAGCTTCTCTCTGTGCTGACTCCAGGGAATGCCTGTTCTCTCCACACCATCTCCCTCTTTGTCCAGACAAACTTTTCTTAAATTTTAGGACATAACTGGAACCTCATCTTATTCTCAGCCTCCACCCCCAGCAGTTAGGAGTCCTTCCTTTGTGAGCCTTCACAATTCAAAAAGTATTGCTCTTTTAAATGCTGCTATGACAAACTACCTTGTAAAGTAATCATTATTTACATCTCTAGTTATTTTCTTGAGATAAATTCCAAAGGGTGAAATTGCTGGCTCAAAGGGTAAGCAACCTCTCTAAGCGAGGCTTTTAATGCTTATTTTCAGATTATAAATTGAATATTGGCATTTACTGGTGGAGGTCACTCTTTATAAAACTGTCAACCTTGGCTGGCATTAGAATCCCCTGGAAAGCTTTGAAAAATACTGATGTCTGGGCCCTATCCCTGGAGATTCTGATTTCATCTCTGAGGTGGAGCCTGGGCATTGGGATATTGTGTTTTTTTGCAGAGAATATATATGTTTGTTTGTTTGTTTGTTTGTTTAAAGATTTTATTTATTTATTTGACAGATCACAAGTAGGCAGAGAGGCAGGCAGAAAGAGAGAGGAAGGGAAGCAGGCTCCTTCCTGAGCAGAGAGCCTGATGTGGGGCTCAATCCCAGGACCCTGAGATCATGACCAGAGCTGAAGACAGAGGCTTAACCCACTGAACCATCCAGGCGCCCCTGAATATGTAATTTTTTTGTTTTTGTTCTGTTTTGTTTTTTAGCAGCAAAGCAAGGTTTATTGAGCAATAGCAAAGTGATAGCACAAAGCTCCCAAAGAGGGAGGGGACCCAAAGGGTTGTCTGAGAATATGTAGTTTTAAGATTTTCCTATTAATTGATCATTTTCATGAACACCCATATGCTGGGTAGTGAGGAAATGATGATGATTAGATTCAATCCAGCCCATAAGTGTCCCTTTAGGTACATATGTGATATCTCAAGGTAAAATTCTGTCTCAGATTACCTATTTAGTTCCCTTCTCTCAGAGGTGGTCTCTGAAGAATATACAGATATAGAAATACAGAATATATTTCTATATGTAGAATACACAGATATAGAATATAGATATAGAATATACAATATACAGATATAGAAAGGTATACAGATATAAAAAGGTTTGGATCAGACGTAGGTTATGTGGCGTGACTGTTGGTGGATGTGTGGCTAGAAAGGTGTCTCAGCCTGTGGGATAACAATATGGAGAACCCAGGGGTGGGATTATCCTACTTCCTTCCTTCCCAACCATCCCAGAAATGCAGGCTTTTCCTTATCGAATTGGTGAGCAGGAGAAAGGAGGCATTTGATTAATAATAATACAGTACCTAATGCTTATATAATACTAACTACCTGTCTGGCACTCTTTTGAACTGTTTCTACTTAGAACTCATTTAATCTTAACAACTCAGCGATACCGGTTCTCAGAACTTATCATCTCTGTCACCATCAGCTAATCAGTCTCCGTGCGGGCATTACACCACCTTCCAGGTTCTAGATGATGGCCGCCCGCAGCCAGAGAACCATTCCTTTAGAGGGACCCCACAATGACTGCTTGTGTGAAGAGTTCTCTTATAAAGTAGACTCTGACCCTCAGTCTGTTTTCATGAATCTGGATTTTTGTGCAAAGCAAGGTATACCTGCATATAACAGCAGTGGCCACTTTTCCCGGCTTCTTCCCAGCAGCCCAGTGGCTCCCTCCATCCCACCCACTCTGCTCTTCCAGGTGTCACTTTATTGGTTTGCTTCCTGAGGCTGGTGACCTTGGCTGTACCTTTTGGTTCATTCCCTTCTAGCATCTTCCCCCACATCTAGTAATTACGATCTTTCTAGGTAAGGATCCCCCCCCCAGGAGTTCTTTCTTTCCTGCTGCCTGCCCTTTTAGAACAACATTAATTAATATCTAAATCTGCTCCCCACCTTTTCCTGGTGGCAAGAATCACCTGTGGGAACATCTGTAAACACAGATTCCTGGGCCTCCTCATCAGGAGATTGTGATCTTGGTGTTTGCAGACCGTCCACTGGGCTGTCCTGTCACTTCCTGACTCAAAGCAAGCACAGGAGTTGCTTGGTTATTGGTCTTTGCTTTCCTCTGTGTGTCCCCTCCTGGTTCCGTACCCTTGATCTCTCAGTCACCCAAACCACCTCTTTCCTGAGAGACCAGTGCGGATCACCGGTCAGGCCCTGGCTAGGCTCCTTGATCCCTTCTCCAACCGAATACTTCTTTATTTCTTAGAGCAGAGGCTGTGAAAGTGGGGTCTGTGGGTTAACAGGCTCTATTTGTTCCCCTTGCCTTCTAGAAATTGGGAAATTAAAAAAAAAAAAAGGCAGCAGCTTCCTGATTTCTTTTGAAAAGAAAGACATCTGAGCCTCTGTAGCCCAGCTAGAACCTGGCACCCTTGGGCAGAAACCAGCTGGGGGTTGGTGGCTGGGCCCTTTGTTGGGCCAGGGATGTCCAGTTCAACGCAGTCCTCACCACTCTCTTCTAGACGCCTCCCATGCTCATTTTCATGACTCTTTGGCTCTGAAGGCATTTGAGCTGGGGACCACCTTTTGCCTGTCCCACGGGAAGTGCCATCTGCTCTGCCTCTCAGAATCCTCCCCACCACTGTGTCCTACCCACTCCCTAAACCCTTCCCTCCACCTTCTTCCCGAACTCCCAGAAATGCCTTCCTTCCTCCTGAACTCTTCTTCTCAGTCAAGTTTTTGAGAAATGCCTCCCACTGTGAGCGGCGGTTTGTCTAACTCTTATCTGCATGGAGGGTTTTCTGACTCCTGACCCTACTCCATACTACAGGTGACATATGTCTTTCTCTGTATCTTTGACAGGGCTTAGGCTCAGCCAGTAGCTGTCTTGGTTGTATTATTTGGTGGTGGTGGTGGTGGGGTGCGGGGTGTCTCCAGGAACATACCAGATAAGCTTCCCAAGCAGCCTCTTTTTTTTTTTTTTTTTTTTAAGATCATTTATTTATTTATTTATTCGACAGACAGATCACAAGTAGGCAGAGAGGCAGGCGGGGGGGTGGGGGGCGGGAAGCAGGCTCTCTGCTTAGCAGAGAGCCCGACCCAAGCAGCCTCTTAAAGTTTTGTCAGAATTGCTCCTTGGGACTAAAATACTGAATCCATTAAAAATTTCTCCATTGAAGGGTGCCTGGTTGACTCAGTCTGTGGAGCATGCAACTCTTAATCTTGGGGTTGTGGGTCCGAACCCCACATTGGGTGTAGAGATTACTTAAACCTTAAAACAAACAAATAAATACATTTCTCCATTGATTTTTTTGGGAGAGGATCCCAGAGAATGGACTCTGAACTCAGGCCGCTGGGCTTCATGTCTCTGCCCTACCACTGAATAGTGGTGTGACCCTGGGAAAGAGCTGAACTTCTCCAGACCTGTTCCCTCCCCCTTTAACACAGGCTGTGTGGAGGCTAAAATGATGATGCATGCCTAGCATTTAGCCTGGTGCCTGGTATATGGTAAGGCCTAAATAAATAGTAGCAGTTACTGTCTTGTTCTGAACCTCGTGCCAAGTTCTAGGCCAGTTGCTGGGTCTCCAGGAGACATGAGATGTGGTTGGCCCTCAGGAAGTGCTTGTCCCAACCAGATTTGAGGTGACTCCAGAGAGTCAAGTACCAACATGGGATTTTGCCTAGAGGACGGGGGAACACAGAGATCCTGGGTGGTCAAGGACAGGGAGGTGACTTTAGGCTGGCCTTGAAGACCCCATGAAATGTTATGCTGGGCAGCTGCAGAAGCATAATAAAGGAAAGACACAGGGCAGCCCTGCTTGTATGCCTGGTTCCCAAAAGGCCCTGCTCAAGTGCAGACAGGTTTTAATCAGGAGGAAGAATTCCGTTAACTTGTTGGAGCAGATTTATTTTTCAGAGTAGCGTGAAAGTGAAATGGGATATAAGGGAGGTCAGTTGAGAGGTTAAAGAGTGGGGATAAAGCGGCAGCCTGGCAGGACACATAGGGGCCCTGTCTGGGCAGGCAGCAGTGAGAGGGCTGGAGCTCTGGAAGAAGGCTGGCTCCAAGGAGGTCTCAGGGAGACCTAGGTCCCGCCCAGAGCCAGGAGGGTTCTCTCCCACTTTCCCAGACTGAACCCCTAAAAGGGGCCTGGCTTAGCTGACTGGCCTTTTGCAGGCTCCCTGTGCCCAGGTCTGGACTATTGGCAAGAGTTTGTGGCTCACAGGTGGGATTGGAGAATAGGAGTGATGAGGACAGTCATTGTGGGAGAGAATACTCAGCTCTGTCTCTGGGATAACAAGGATGGACCAGGAGAAGAAAAGAAGGACAGAGGCCACAGGCTGCTGGGGGGTGTGCGGGCAGCACAGTGGGGACGGCCACTGGAGGGTACCCTCAGTGGCTCCCTACAGTCTATAGAACAAAGCCAAGAGTCCCCAAGGTGGGTCAAGGTCATTCACAGACTGATGTTACCTTCTCAGTCCTCTTCCTCCTGGCGACCCTTCCCCCACGCCCCAGGCACATGGAACCTCCTATAGTTCATGATGACGATCATCATGACAGTCCCACTAACATTGGAGTACTTAATATCCTCCGACTGAGCCACCCAGGCGCTGTCATCCATGGTTTTTAACTGGATCCTCACTGACGCTCCACAAGGCATGTAGAGAGGGTTCTATTAGAAGTTCAAGGCTCGGGGCGCCTGGGTGGCTCAGTGGGTTAAAGCCTCTGCCTTCGGCTCAGGTCATGATCCCAGGGTCCTGGGATCCAGCCCCACATTGGGCCCTCTGCTCAGCAGGGAGCTTGCTTCCTCCTCTCTCTCTGCCTGCTTCTCTGCCTACTTGTGATCTCCTATCTGTCAAATAAATAAATAAACGAATAAATAAAGGAAGTTCAAGGCTAGTGATCAACTCGTTGGAAATAGAGATAGGAATAAAGTAGCCCCAAAATGTTTCTGATTTTCATTTGCCGAGTTAGGAAATAAAACCCCCAAGGTCAGCAACAGCCAACTTTCTAGAAAAATGGAAAGTAAAAGAAATGGACGTGTAGAGATAGACCTGGGACCTTCTTTCATCTTCTCAGCAACCCAACATGGAAGCAGTGGGGAGTGAGGAGATGAGTGGGTGGGCGCCTCAATGAAGCCCCATGTGCCCCAGAGGCTGGCCTCTTTTGTGAGAACACCAGGCATAGCTGCTGGGGTCCTCAAAGAAGTCACCACACTCACACTCAGGGAAGCCCAAAGCCACGGATTCCCCACTCCTAGATTCTTCCAGTCCAGGTACAGTTTACCATTCTGGGTCATTTTTTTCCAAAGCAGTGTTGCCTGCTTGTGTATGGAGTTGCCACACTCCAAGAGACATGTTAACAGGGAGTTAACTCATGCTGAAGGGAAAAGGCTTTGTTCACCCTCTACCCACACTTGGATATACTGTGTATTTGGTAACACCTCCTGGGAGGTGGTGGTATCCCATAATCAGACATTAATATTCCTGCAGCCCAATGTATCACATTAACAGCAACAGGAAGTGGGATAAGTAAAGATTAAACTAACCTCACAGCAGCTCAGGTCAGGTTTTGTACCAAATGGGTTACGAGACTATGTTTCAGTGTTCAGAGCTTTTGGAGTTTGGTATTTGGAAGGGGGATCCCAGAGCTGTACCTTTCTTTCCCTCTTGGGAAATTCCTTGAAACACGAAAGAAGTGCAGTTTGCCTACTTCACCACGAGAGTGCACCCCGTTATCATTTTGTTCAGGATCCTTGCTAATGGAGGTTTTTTCCTCACTTCAGCTTGCAGATGCCAGCAAGTTACCCAACCTGAAAGAACTTCTCCAGTCTTCTGGAGACAAAGACGTACGGGCCAGGGATCTGGTGAGCTGGATTTTATCCTCAAAGGTCCTGACAATCCACAGTGCAGGGAAGTCAGAGGTGAGACTTTGGTCTATAGGACAGCAGATCCCTAGGGCTGAAGGGCTCTGGGACCTCCTCCTGCACCAGAAAGGCCTGGGAAGCTTGCTGAAAATGCAGCTTCCTGGACCTTGCCCTGAGAGATGCTGATTCTGTGTCTAGAGTGGGCTCAGGAACTTGCACACTGGCAGTGCGAAGCAGTGTTCTCCCCGTTACGGTGAACCTGGAGCAGGCCACCGGCTACCTCTCAGTATCTCCGTCTCCTCATCTATAAATAGTATACTTCCATCAGGGAACTGGCTGTGAGAATGGCATGAATATTCCCAGCTAGAAGAATGCCTTAGGGTACATGCTAAGGGCTCAGGAAATGTTGGGTATCACAATGGTGGACCCTTGACCACACCTTAAGAAACACTGGCCTCATCCAGTTGTCAGGAAACACAAAGGCAGAACCTGGTTCATGGAACACTTCAGGCACTGGGGTCAAATCCCACTTCCATCTAACGTTCAGTCTCCTTTTCCCCATGTGTACATTGAGAATATTAGTAGTTACCTCAGAGGGGAGCTATGGTAGAATGTATGGCACCCCCAGTATAGTTTGTGGTGCAGACTAGACATTCCGTAATCTGGTTTCCCTTGCCTGGCCAGGATCTCCCAGGGACAGGCTGGGAGGACAAGGACCGGAGCATGGGATGGCAGACCCTCTGGCCTTGTGCTCTTGCCTCAGAACAGAAGCAGGGGTTTATCTGTGTTGTTCTTTACTTCATCAGTTTCAATGTAAGAGCATTTAATTTTTACAAGCTCCTGCCAAAGACAAAAACCCTCCTCAAGTGGCAGAGAATTGGGTGTTTTAGATTCTGGTGTCTAGGGATGTCCACCTGTGTTGGTAAAGGGTCAGTAACAGAGAGCCCTGGAGTGGGAATCAGGATATCCATAATCAAGTCTGGGCTGAGTTGCTGGCTCGGAGAAGATCTCTCTGTTTCACTTCTGTCATCTGCTAAGTTGAGATTTATTCATTCCTTTATTTATTCCTCTTCAAGCATCTACTAGATGTTGGGTGCTGGAGGTAAAGTAGATAAGACAGTGGTTCCTTGACTTTTAATTATGGGTCAGTTAAATTTCGTTAAAATGTGGAGTGGAGTGTTGGCACTTCACATATGGAGTGAGGATTATTAGCTTTTTATGTTTATTTTATAGCTCAAGTAAGGACATTAGGCTGCCATGTATCATCACTTTATAAAAAGATATTTTAGTACAAAAAAGGAGGATGGCCTCAAAAAAATGACAAAGACAGGATCATGGCAACCTGACAGCAATATAAACGTATCTATTACTTTGTCCTTAGTTTTCTCATTTAATCACAACCCAGAGAAAACTTTGGCACAGACTGGCTTTGGTCTATGACTTACTGTTTAGAAATTACCCAAATGATGTGGTCCCTGCCCTGAGAAGGATCACTGCCAGTCAGGAAGAGCTTACTCTTCTGTATCAATTTGGTTTTGTTGCGTAACAAACCATTCCCAAAACCTAGTGGCTTAAAACAACATTGATTGTTTCTCAGGATTCAGTGGGTTATTTGGGTTGTTCTTCTGGATGGGGCTGGGTGATCTAAGGTAGCCTCATAGGTCTGCGTCTTCAGCGGGAATGGCTGCTATGGTGGGGGCCTCCTCTGTGAGGCCCTCATCCTACTGAAGGCTAGCAGGGGTTGTCCCCATGGCAGTGAAGGGTTCCCAGCAGCAGGCCCCTTTCAAGTTTCTGCTTGCTATATATTGGCCAGGGTCAGAGCAAGTCACATGGCCAAGCCCAGACTCAAGGGGCAGAGAAGTAGATGTCACCTCTTGGTGGAGTTCTGGAGTTCCCGCCTGCAAAGTCAGTGACAGAGGGGCAAATGGACAAGGATGGGAGGAAACATTTTTGGCCATTTTTGCACTTGATCCCACCTTTCTACTTCCTGAGATTATTGTAAGGATGGAGTGCAGGAAATGGATTTGATGGTGTTACGAAAATTGAAGGTAGTTTTTAGTTAGAAGAGTTCATGCTTTGCAGCTTGGTGTAGGGAAAAACAGTATTAGAGGGATCAGTCTTGAGCTGTAAGCTCTGAGCTTATTTATAAACTATTGCCTGTATTCTCATGCAACTAGTTGTTCTCATGAGCAGAGCCCATAGGAGGTAAGCCCAAAGCTTTAGGACGCCATTTTGGCAGCACATCTTACCAGGTTCCCAAATAAAACTGCCACTTCCTACGTGTTTTCAAGTTCGAAAAGATCCAAAAGCTGACTGGTGCCCCTCACACGCCTGTCCCCGTGCCGGACTTCCTGTTTGAAATTGAATACTCCAACCCAGCGAACGCCAAATTTTATGAGACCAAAGGAGAACGGGACCTAATCTACGCCTTCCACGGAAGCCGCCTCGAAAACTTCCATTCCATCATCCACAATGGGCTGCATTGCCACCTGAACAAGGTGGGGCCTAAGCCTCCTGACGTGGGGCTCAGAACCCTGGGGAATTTGCTGGTAGAGGGTCGGGGGGAGGGGTTCACTAGGCTTTGCCCCTCCTAGTATAGTCTGCAGACCAGTAGTAGCACCAGCACCTGGGAGCCTGTGAAAATGCAGAATCTTGAGCCCACCCTAGACCTTCTGAATTAGAATCTGAATTTTAATAAGCTCTCTAGGTGATTCCTATACTGATTACAGTTTGAGAAATATTGATTTGAAGATGGTGCCCAACCTTGGCTGCCCATTTGGAATCATTTGGGGGAGCTTTTAAAAATCCCAGTGCTTGACTGGATCCCAAACCAGTTAAATCAGGATCTCTGGGTGTGGGGCCCAGACACCAGTATGCTTTAAAAGCCCAGTGATTCCAGGGTATAGGCAATCTTTGTGACTCAGCATGGTCCCTGGCCCAGCAGCATCCACATCACCTGAGAACTTGTTGGACTTGTGGAATCTTAGGCACACCCCAGACCACCTGATACGGGATCACTTCAACAAGCTCACCAGGTGACTCACATGTCGAAATTTGAGAATCACTTGCCTAGGAGGAGAGCCTCCTAGGAGCCAGAAAAGACCACTTTAGCAGCTCTGTGTCTTGGGCAAATTTCATTAACCTCTCTGAGCCTCAGTGTCCCCATCTATAAAACAGGATGATGTCATTACCCACCTTCTGGTGTGCTGAGAGGATTCAAACAGTTCATATATGCAAAAGGCTCTTCCCGTACTAGACTCCAAGAAAGCAAGGGCTGCTTTCATAGGCGGATGGAGAGGGAATCTGGGGTAATTGGAGGGCTGCGGCCTTCTGCCTCATCAGAGGGTCTGGTTCCGTGAGCCATGGGCTCAGCTGTGGCTAATGCAGCCCCGGGGCTAGAGAGACTTTTCCAGCACTGCTGTAGCTGATTAGTGCAGTTGGGTTTTGCGTAGGATGACGGGCTTGTTTATACTGGCTCTCAGCTTATTTTTATGGCCAGGCTACTGGAATCCAGGGGGCCTCTGCTTCACGGCAGAGCCGGCCTGGAGAAGCTGCCTGCAGATTACAGGCTTGTACAGCAAACCTTCACTTCACTGTCTGGGGAGTCGCTGCTTAGAAGCATCTCGTCAGAGTCCATTGGTAAAGCGGATGCTCCGTTGGCCACTTCTGTCTGGGTTTCCAGTGAGGGGCTTGCTTGAGGGAGCTTACTTGCCAGTTGAAGCTGTGAGATTATTTTCACAGTACAGATACCCGACCTTTCCCATTCTTGTTTCTCTGCTCATGGCAGTCTCGTTGAGGTTCTTGAGTTGAGGGGGGTCTCGTTTGCGTAGATATTGCGGCCAGAGCTGAGAGTGGGTGTGGAGTCCGAGCAGATGACATCCTGTGTCAGCTTCTGAGACATGGGGACACTGCCCAAGTTGGCAAGGGGCTTCCCAAAGGTAAAGCAAAGGCTCGTTTCATTCCCCTTAAGCTTCACTGAACCAGCTTAGAATTGTGGAAACCTGGGGCCCCTGAAAAAGACATCTCTCAGTGCCCAAGCTTAGGATGTTCAGTGAGCAGTTTGAGTTCGCTCAACAGATACAGACACTGCAGCCCGAAGATAGCAATTGAATTTCAGCTTCAATCTCAAAGTCCATCCATTGGTAGCAGCGACCTGAAATGAGAAGGATTCTGGGTCAGGATGACTGAGTGCCATGACTGGTACTGTTCTCCTGGCCATCACGGTTGATTATTGACCCTTTGCTGTGGTCTACTGTGGGCAGAAGATGAGTTTGCTATGCCTGCTGTAGCCTCAGCCTATGGGTATATCACCTGGGCTCATTTTCTCTCACCTGACATGCTTCCTCATGGAGGACATCAAGTTAGCTCCTACCACTAGGGACCTGCCTCCTAGATTTTGGACATTTTCTTGGTTGACACCAACACGAAGAGTAATACTTACCCTGCCCCTAATACAGGCCTGCCTTATATGGTAACAGTTTCTGTTCTGAGATTCATTTCTTTTCCACATGACAACTTAGGTCCCTTCTACCCTCAAGTGTGATCCTCCTCCCTGTGCATAAGTGCATGACTTGGCTTCTGGAGGCTGTCAGTGTGACCATGCTAAATGCATTCATGTAACAGGAATGACTAATATATTGTGACACACATGCCCTCTCCTTTCATGTGCCAGGGTCCTGCTCAGTGTTATGTACGTTATCTCACTGAATTATCATTATCTGAATACAGTATCTCACTGAATTATCAGTGTTATGTACATTATCTCACCTTTATGATGTTGTGAAGGAGATACACTTATCAACATTTTGTAGACGTAGAAACTGAGACCCAGAGAGTTTCTATAACTTGCCAGCTTGTTGGAGGTACAGTCATGATTCAAACTCAGGTCTTTTGGGACTCTTATACCTATGTTTTTCTCATTCAAACTTGACCACTAATTTGCCAGGCCAGGTGGGCACATCCACAATCAAGTTAAACTGTCGTCAGATGGGAATGTGTTTAACTACAACTCTGAGATGATGTCTTAGAATGAGCTGACATTATATACCTTTTCCCGGGGGGAAAAGAGGCTTAAAAATTTGTTGTTTACAGTTTTATTGAAGAAGGATCTATGTCATCTTGCTGTGCCAAATTTACATTCACTCAGCCCTGTTTCTTTGTTAACCTCTGCCATTCCAGACGTCCTTGTTTGGGGAAGGGACCTACCTCACCAGTGACTTGAGCCTGGCCCTCATTTATAGCCCCCACGGCCTGGGATGGCAGCGTAGCCTCCTTGGCCCCATCCTCAGCTGCGTGGCTGTGTGTGAAGTCATTGATCATCCAGATGTCAAGTGCCAAATGAAGAAGAAGGGTGAGTGAGCACTTGGCTTGGACTCGGGCTGCAAGCCTATTAAATGTACAGGCTCTTACCGTTGGTCCATCTGTTGAGTGGAACACCCATTGCCTGCCAAGGAATGGGCTGGGTCCAAAGCAACTTGGGACAGGAGCTTTGATTTCACAGAGTGAGCAGTCTCCTTGGGGACATGTGATAAAAAAGATACACTTACTACAAGGTGGTGGGCAGAGTGTACCAGGGGAGGGGGATGATGAGGTCCACAGGGGCAGCTGAGAGGAAGGTGCAATCATAGTATGTCCAAGCGCTCAGGGAAAGCTCTGGGGTAGACGGGAGCTTCAGTAGGTAAGGGGCACCTGGGTGGTTCAGTCGGTTAAGTCTGCCTTCGGCTTGGGTCATGATCTCGGGGTCCTGGGATTGAGCCCCACATCGGGCTCTCCACTTGGTGGGGAGTCTGCTTCTCCCTCCCACTCTGTGCTCTCTCTCTCTTGCAAATAAATAATTTAAAAAGTAGATAAAAGCAAAGGCGTGAGGCCAGAATGTGGGCTCCTTGAAGGCAGAAACTGGGTTTCAGTAACTCTTGGGCACCTGGTATCTGCAGAGAACCTGGAACGTACTTGGCATTCAGTAGGTATTTGGTCAACTGAAGCTAAAGACACATGTCCAGACCTGTCCTTCCAGGCTACTTTGGTGTGTGCCCGGGTAGGCGCCCAGAGGACGTGAGAGGCAACCGAAGCTGTGGGGAGTAAATCCTGGGCTCTCTGGGGAGCAGATGACTAGCTAGCCACCTCAGTCCACTCTGATCCGTTCCTTCGAGTCTCTGCCTTGTGTGCTCTGCTGTTTTGCCCTTAGTGGCAAAAGAGTCCCAGAACTCTTACTCTTGTCTCCAGAACTGACTAGTTGGTTCCACTGAGAAAACTGTCTGTTCCTGGCCTCTAATGTAAAACAACTGGAATCCTGAGGAATGGGCCCAGGTCTGACGCCACCCTTCCAAAGCAGGCAGCATGAATATCCGCACTTATAATTCTTAGGAAGTTTGCAAACTCTGACCTTAAACAACAGAACAAAACCTTGCAGTGTCTGCTGTCACATAACTTTGTTTGTTTGTTTTTATCAAGTTTCATCATGTTGTTAAAAAGTTTGGGGTTTTTGTTTTGGTTTTTAAACAAGTCTTCATACAAAGGATGGAACATAAGAGTTCTAAGAAGCTCGAAAATCTGATGGTTAATTTAAAATGCCTGTTAAGGGACTCATTTTAGGTCAAGTCCTGTACCTAAGCCCAGATCATTTTTTTGTGATAACCATCAGTCCGCTTCTTCCCTCTGCTTTCCCAACTCAGTTTTTTTTCCCCTTGTATCCCTTATTATTTTCCTGGGTTTGTTTTTGTTTTGGTTTTGGTTTTGGTTTTTTTTTTTCCTCCCTCTTATCTGGTTTGTCAGATTCTCCTGTTTTTTTGGTGCTCCTCTATACACCCAGACCCTTCCTCAGCCTGCTGGGGCTTCTCCACCCTCATGACCAGGAGGCTTGACCTGTTTCTATTCATAATTTGCTTCTCTTATTCCTGAATGTCCCCCAGTAAAGCTGTGCTTCATTCTCCTTGTTCAGATTCCAAGGAGATAGATCGCAGGAGAGCAAGAATCAAACACAGCGAAGGGGGAGACGTCCCCCCAAAGTATTTTGTGGTCACGAATAACCAGCTCCTGCGAGTGAAGTACCTGCTGGTGTACTCACAGAGGCAGCCCAGCAGGTAAGGCGGGCAGTCCCCTCGAGAGGCCCAGGGCAGCACCGCAAAGCTGCATTCAGAGGGGCGGGTTCTCTGCTGTCAGCATCCCTTGCTCCCCGGCCTTAGACTTGAGCAATGTGTGAAGTATATAAAACACGAGGGGTGAGGAAGACGGGTCTGAGGAGATGGGGTCCTGGCCCTAAGAGGGACTGTGTGTTCCTAGTGAAGAAGATAGAGACTTGTAAACACAAATGACGTGAGGGACTAAATGAAGCCAAATTGGCTGCCCCAGAGCATGAGGCCCCCTCACCTCTCCTGATTGTGGAGCCACCAGGCTCCTGATTGTGGTCTGGCACCCACTGACTGAGGTGAAGCTGAGAGGGTGGGTGGTGCCTGGATGCCAGCTGGGAATGTGTGCACCCTGCTCGGTCACTCCCTGCCGTGGTGTGGACCCACCACCTGCTGCTCTCTGCACCTGAGCTGCTTCCTCTTTATCTCTAAAATGGGAGTTGAACTCAACAGCAGATGAGACCTTTCAGCCCCTCATAGCCATGGCCGATGCCTCATCCCATCTCAGCAATGTGGTAGTTGGTGGATGTGCGGGGGGTCTCTAGGGTCAAGGGTTGCTTTAAGATCCTGTTGCCTTGTTGGGGTCTGTGGCAGAGCTTCTGATGGGGACAAGCAGTAGAGAACCAGGTAAGATAGGAAAGGGGGTCACCTTTAATATGCCCCACTCCAGTGGTTTCCATGCTTCAAGACTTCATAAACCAGTAAAATCTTCCCCTCCCCCGGCCGTCCCCCACATTTGGGGAAATTTGGATAGGGTTACTGAGTCTGAGGAACATTATCCTTTGGTTTAAAACCATCTGGCTTTTTCTACTTGAAAATTCCATTCCTCTCCCACTTCTCCCTGGAGTGTCTCTTAGTGTACACTCGGACGCTTTAGATCATCTCCTAGTGGGCCAAAGAGGGCTCCCCCAGCTCCGACTGATAGCTGTTCATGTGTCACTGTGAAGAGACTTTTGCTCAGTCACCTGCCACCTGCTGCCATCTGGGCAGGCACCCCGAGCAAGAACCTTCTAGATCCCAAAGTCTCACCGAAGAAAAGACAGGTCATAAAAGGCACAAGAGGAGCCATAAGAGAGAGGATCAGGATGAGCTCATTGCATAGCTGTCTTTGCACATTTAGAAAATGTTCTGGTGAAAGATGTGTCTGTGCCAGGGCAAATAGCCCCAGATTTTTTGAGCAAAGGAGCATGCACGAAGCTTCATTTCATGGCTTACCCAGAGGATGAAATTCATCATTTCATCTTCTTTGAGCCAGAAGTTGTTGCATACACTTAAAAAAAAAAATGTTTTTCTCTTCTTTCCAACATCACCCCCCCTCCACCTTATGCAGGGCTTCCAGCCAGCTGTCCTGGTTTTCCAGCCATTGGTTTATGGTCATGATATCCCTGTATCTGCTGCTGCTGCTTATTGTGAGTGCCATCAATTCCTCAGCTTTCCATCACTTTTGGAATCGTGCAAAGAGATAATCCCTTGGGACCTGGTGTGGGGGCCACCTCAACCACGTGCCTTACGATATAATCTGTTCTGTACCTCCCTTGCCCCATGTCCAACTGGGTGGAGTCTGGGGGCCAGCTGGGGACCACAGGACAATTTTCATACGCCATAAATGTACTGATTGCCTTTGACAGTGCTCCCGGCCACACTCCAGTCAGTGGGGACCACGAGTCTCCTCACTTTGAGGTTTCAGGGGAGTCCTCCTGTCTGCTCCTTCCTAAACAATTCTAGGGAGTTGGCTTTTTCGCCAGGGCCAAAGGAAAAAATCCTGCTGCATTTAAAAACAAAGTGTCCAAGCTGTCAGTGGTATGTTTACAATCGCTCCTGGCAGACATTGGCCCTTTCTCTAATGCCTTCTGGAAGGTGGAATATGTGTAGTGGGGACTATAAATCACTAGGCGGTTGCCTTGTTTTGACTTGAGACACCCAAGAGGAACAGTCATGTTTCTCATAAAAATCGGTGGGATCGTTTCTGAATTTCATCAGCCTTTGTACGTGAGTGCAAAACATTTTCACAGTTTTCTCAAATCCACAAACAGCCTTCTGCTACAGTTGTCACCCCCCTGCCCCAACCATGAAAGAGAAAGGAAGGAGCCGGAGACTTGATAAAAAAGACAATGAGCAACTCATGTCATCTTTTTCTAAAAATTACCAACAGCTGATTACAGCTGAAATGGAAACACATGTTTGTGGTTTTTTGTTTTTCTTTTCTTTTTTTTTTTTTTTTAATAGCTATTTGACAAATTCATCTTCGGGAGCTGAGTAAAAGGGAGATTTCTAAACCTTGAGCACTCTTTGGCCAGTGCCTATAGTCTCTTTCCTGGCCATGTTTTAGAGAGCCGCAGGCCTGCCCCCTCTTCTCGTTCTCACGAAGCTGCCTTGACTGTGGCCTCCCAGCCACAAGTGCCACGTTGCAGGCCTTCGGTGGGCTGCTGGCCTTCAGGACAGAGGCCTGCCTCAGTCTGCCACAAAGATGCATGGACTGAGCCTTCCTTAGAGGGGTTGCAGGTCTTTGGGGCTCAACCTGGGCTTTAAAAGTGCCGAGGAAGCCTCTGGCTGCCCACGGGAGCTGCAGTTGTCCTTGCTGATTCTCTGCCCTTCCTTCCTGCTCTGTTTCAGCCATCATGGAGCCCCATCTGATTTGGGGGGTAGATTTCTATAAAGATGGTGGAAAGTCAGCTTTCTATAATCTGTGAAGTTGTGAAAAAGCCACTATCATGGTTTTTACATTGAGTATGGCAACATTTCAAAAATAATAAAGGTATTTTCCTAATTACTGAGCTGTCTTTGTGACTGCTTTTAGCCTCAGTGAGAGCCTGCCCTGTAGGCCTTGTTGCTAAAGATGTTATCCTCTCCTCCCTTCCCTGTTCAAGATAGCAGTTTGCTGGACAGCGTGTATCCCCAGGTTATCTAGTAGGTGTTTGATTTCTGGTCATTGATTGAACAAATATGAGCAGCTGCTGTGTGCCGGGCACTAGAAATAGGAGCTGGATCAAGGTCAAAATGCCCCGCCCTCCTGGAGCCCAGGTCTGGCCAGGTGGGGTATGGGCAGGCATTCCCAGGAGTGAGGTTGGATTATATGATATTACAAAGGAGTTTTGGGAAATACTTGGCCAGGAGCCTCACCTTCATCTGGGGTCAGGAAATATGGAGATGACATGTATGGCACTGCAGAGCACCTATGGGTACTGACTTATTTAATCCTGACAGCAGATGAAAAATTGAAGTCCCAGAGTTTCCTAGCTTGCCCATGGCTACGTGGTCATAGGAAGTGGCACAGAGCTGGGAGCTGTGCTGGGCAGGTTCCAGTGTGATTGTCATAACCAGTATCCTTGACGGCCCCCAGGGGCTCCTGGCAAAGGTGATATCCAGCTGAAACCCGACAGAGCCATGGATGTTAGGCTAAGAAGGGGAGGAAGAGTGTTTCAGGCAGTGGGAACAGCACATGTAAAGACCCAGAGTTCTCGCTGGAGAAGTTAAAAGCAGGAGGGCCATACAGTGGTGAGCAATGGGGCTGGAGAGGTATGCAGGGGCCAGGTCATGCAAGACTGTCAGAACTGAGGGAGAGCCACTAGGTTTTAAGCAAGGAAATGATAGGATCAGGTTTGCTTTCCAGGAAGACCCCTCTGGCTGGTGGTTGCAGATTTAGATTTAGCATGGTTTTGAGGATTAACAGGACTGACACAGTAGGGCTCAACAAAGAGCAAATAGCTGGTGAGTTTCAAGGGCTATTATTAGCTTTTAATGGCTCAGTAGAGGGAATGAGAATGCAAAGGAGACCTAGCAGCAACGTCCAGGGAAATGGGAGGAAACCAAGACAGCAGAGTGTCATGGAAGCCAAAAGGGATGCGCTCTATCAAATGCTGTGGAATGGTCAAGATTATACCTGAGAGGTATCCTTTGGATTTACCGAGTTGGAGATCACTGGTGAATTTGGTGGGAACAGTTTCAGTAGAGTTCAGCACAGGGGATGTGAACAAAGTCTGACTGCATAAACATGAAATGTTCACCATTTCCAGCAATTAGCAAGCAGTATTTCTTTAAAAACTAGCCTTTCGGGGCACCTGGGTGGCTCAGTGGGTTAAAGCCTCTGCCTTCTGCTCAGGTCATGATCTCAGGGTCCTGGGATTGAGCCCCACATTGGGCTCTCTGCTCAGCAGGGAGCCTGCTCCCCCCTCTCTTTCTGCCTGCCTCTCTGCCTACTCGTGATCTCTGTCAAATAAATAAATAAAATCTTTGAAAAAAAAATCTTTTTTTCTGAGGTTTCTGCCCTTCTGCCTCCCCCAGAGTCAACGCAATTCCTGATGTTAGTGCGGGGCAAGCATTGAGCATATGGGGAAGGCAGGGACATGATGAATGAAGAATGGTCCTATCCTCCAGGACCTCCTAGGCTAGTGGAGGGCCATTGGACAGGTACATTTTAATATGGCAGAAGGAAATCCCTGGAGTCTTGAGGGTTGAAATGAGCAGAAAGGGAGATGAGGGCAGAACTACATTATGACTTCATGACTTCACCGGCCCTTTTGCCTTCCTGGACTCCTTCCTCAATAAAAAAAAATCTAAAATTATATTTTACGGGGTGCCTGGATGGCTCAGTCGGTTAAACATCTGACTTTGGCTCAGGTTATGATCTCCAGATCCTGGGATCACACTCAGCAAGGAGTCTGCTTGTTCCTCTCCCTCTGCCCCTCCCCCTGCTCATTCTCTCTCTCTCAAACGAAAAAAAATATATATTTTTTAAAATTGTTCTATGATCGTGTTGGTATAAAGATGAATATTACTGCTAAATACTAAAATGTTCGCTTCCACTTATAAGCTTGTTTTTTCCTTCTGATTTTAAAGGAAATTAAAACATTTTTATAATGTGGACTCTAGGCCCTGTGCCTACTATGCTAATGGATGAGTCAACCCTGGACTAGGGTAATGGGGGATAGTGTGAGATCCCTGGCCAGCTGGGAATGGAGAGACAGGAACGAGACAAAGACTCACAGTTTTGTTTAACTCCAACCTGATATCCAAGGCAGACCCCATAAACCAGCCAGCGCCAGGGAAGGACAAGTTTGGGTGCTGGGGTTTGGGAGCTCAGGGGGGGCTCATGCTGCAGACACTTTTTCATGGAGCAGGAAGAAGTGGTCTCCTTGCTGACAGACCCCTTCTGGGCCAAGAGCTTCAGCAGGTGGCTGATGGCAGAGAAGACCAGATGGTGGTTCATTTGGAGCCACCTCACATGGGAGCCCCAGCTGCCTTGGTCTTATGAAAGCAACCCCATCAACCCTCTGTCACTAATGCCACTGTCATGGGGGACAGTTTGGGGAGGGGTGGCAAGTAGAACTCCCACAGGATTGGGCTCTGCTTCTGGAAAGTGCCAAGAATCCCATGAGCTGTCGGTCCCCCCAACAAAGGGAATGGGGTTTTGGATAAGTGTATGTGTGTATGTGAGAGGGACATGGAGGAGGAATGTGGTTCACTGTTGTTTCTGATTAATTCATTTCATTAAACGCTGATTGCCAACAAAACAAGGAGTGGGTAAGGAGTTTGTGACTTAAAGAGCTCAATTCGGATTTTTTACTTTAGAACATGACCCCATCCATCTGAGACCATTCCTGCCTCTGAGCCCTGGAGGTTTGTGTTGGCTTGGAATCAGCTTCTCTCTCTCTCTCTCACACACACACACCCTGGACCATTCCCTTCCCTAAGCTCCCTCACTGCCCCCACCCATCTCTCTCCCTGCTCCCCGCCTTTCCACCCTGCCCCACCTCGTGAGTTTTCCATCTCTTGGCCTTTGTTTGTTTTGCTTTTGTCAGTCTCCATCCTCTGGATGGGTTTGTGTTTGTTTCCAAACTGTCTGGGGCTGTGTACCAGGGAGACGGTGTCCTGGGCTGCCTCTGGCCCTGATCTGGTTAGAATAAGCCCCTCTCCTTTGTATGATCTCCAACCTGACATTTGGAACATCCAAAACAAATCATGACATTCTGAAGCAAGATAGAAACCACCATCTCCACCCACTCCTGTTGGCACTCTTGTCCACCTGGAAAGGGTTTTAGAAAATTTCCAGTGTTTTCCACATCATGCAGCCCCGAGAAGGGGACACAGCACTTATTAAATACCTACTGTATACCAGTCACTGGCTTGGCTTTGTGTGTCTTAAAAATCCGGTGGTGAAGGCAACATTTCCTGCATTTAAAATCAACTGCAAGCTGTGGGCAGGGTCCAGGGTATCTTGGTATACCCAAGTATCTCAAATATGGTGGATACTCAAGAAAAGTTTGTTGAGGGAATAAATGGATGAAAACATGCAAGAAACTTCCCTGCCATAGCAGAGAGTAATGACTGAATGTCAGCAAAGATGACTGAAGTTAGGCTTGAGAAAAAAAACCCATAGGCAAGGCCCTGTGCATGGGTGAGGGTTTCTGGGAAGGTTGTGGATATTTGATGCATGGTTTCAGAGTCCTATTTGCTCTCTGTACCTTTTGTGAGTAGTCAGGGGTGGGCAGGACAGGGCCTTTTGTTTCACTGAAAAGGCTGAATTAAAATGCAAATTGTCCAGTGAAAGGTTAAGCAATTGATATGATGCTTATTCATGCACACGTAAGTGACTGGTGATAAAGTCCTTTCTAAGAACAGGATTTAGGAATAAGCTGGGGAGAGTGGTAGTAGAGAGAAAGCAACCACGGGAGATTAAAGGGCAAGAGATTTGAGGGGGTAGGGGGAAAAAGGGAAGGCTGGGGCCACTGGAATCAAACTTCCTTCAATGCCCACTTAGCATCAAACTTCTTTCAATGCCCACTTAGCCAAGGGAAGACCTGTGTGCAAACAGTCTGTGGGGCCGACAGGGCCTTCCAGCCCCCACAGCATTGGGTAGGTCAGTCAAACTGCCTGCTAGTGGGGGCAGGAAGAGGACATGGCCAGTCTGATTCCTGGAACGTATGGATTACAGATTGGCTTAAAGATGTAGTTTTACTGGGAGGCCTGGGTGTCTCAGTTGGTCCACCGATTGCCTTCGGCTCCGGTCATGATCCTGGTGTCCCGGGATCCAGTCCCACATCGGGCTTCCTGCTCAGCGGGGAGTCTGCTTCTCCCTCTGACCCTCCCACTTCTCATGCTCTCTCTCTCTCTCTCTCTCTCTCTCTCAAATAAATAAATAAAATCTTAAAAAAAAAAAGATATAGTTTTACTGATCCTAGGCAAATATAGGCTGCCCCAAATGGGTCCAGTAACACATTGCGTATCAGAGATTTGTAGGGATTTAAAACTGTCAATCTATTCTTAGAGTGCTTGAGGGTGCTTGAAAAGTACTAGTCTTGTTAGCTCTTTGAACCTCTGGATGACACTGTTGTTCTCGTGGCCCATGATCCATTTACCCTCCTGGTCCCATACCCCACCTTCCCTCTGGGACACCAACCTCTTTGCCACCCTTATTGGTTCTGGGTAAGGCAGACTGTCCCTTCTACCCACATACTCTAGGGGCAGAACAGTGGCTCAGGCCTGAGCCAATCAGCAAGCTGCATTCTGCTGACCTTAATGACTGGTTCAGATACTAACATGTGATCCAATAGGAGACTATAAGATTTTCTCCGATGCTGTTGGGAAAGAGGTGCCTGCATTCATTCCCACCGTCTACCCTCCACAACCCCGCCAAGTCCTCAACGTGGGAGACTGGTCCTGGTGTCAAACATCACAGTGGAGAGCAGAGCCAAGAGAGGAAGAGAAACGGAGTCTTGATGATAATGTTTGAGGACTAAGTTCGGTCATGCCTAAAGCCATAAGAAATTCCTTTTTATTTAACAGAGTTTAAATTGGATCTTGTGGGGTTACACTGGGGAGGGGTCCTTAACTAATACACTTTGCCATCCTGGAACTTAATTATTTTTGGTGTAAACCCTTTATTAAATATATAGAAAGATGAATTCCAAACAAATGAATCAGGATTGATGAGTTTTTCCTGGCTCCCACCCTCCTTGGACAAGGCACTCAAACCTGTGCAGAATGGAAATGGGCAAAACACACCAAAACCCCCACCATGTTCTGGGCCTTCTATAGCCTCAGCATCAAAGGCTTTCTTGGGTGAACTTGGATTATTCTCCAGAAAGGCTTCCAACCTGGGGTGCCTGGGTGGCTCAGTGGGTTAAAGCCTCTGCCTTCAGCTCAGATACAGGGTCCTGGGATCGAGCCCCACATCGGGCTCTCTGCTAGACAGGGAGTCTGCTTCCTCCTCTCTCTCTGCCTGCCTCTCTGCCTACTTGTGATCTCTGCCTGTCAAATAAAATCGAAAGAAAGAAAGAAAAGTAAAGAAAAGAAAGAAGGAAAGAAAGAAAAGCTTCCAACCTATAGAGCCGCAAGGTGCTCTGAGATTCTGAGATCTGGGAGCAGAAATAGGTAGACATGACCAGGGCAGGTGTGACAAGCTACACTGGAGAGGCCTTGCCCTTAGGAAGACCAGAGGTTGGTTCTGCACCAATAGAAAGAAAGACTGGGAGAGAAAAGCACAACCATCTCTCCATGCCTCCTGCATGGTGGGCGTATTGAAAGAATGATTTAGTCTTCATAATATCCTTGTGAGGCAGGCACTATAATTTTTATATTATATATAAATATAATATAGTATTATGATATATAAATATATATGTTGTAGACATATGTTATATATATATGTGTGTATATATATATATATATATACTGGAGAAGTGACTTGCCCAAAGTGAAAACTCCTGAAAGAGTGCCAAAGCTGAGCCTAAAGCTGGAGTAATGATAAGTCAGACAAGCATAAGGCTGCAGCTCAAGGGGCTGCCAGAGCAAAAAGGATCTGGGCTGGTGGTGTAGGGAGGTTGGAACCGGCAATACTGGGTATGGGGGATGCAAAATGAGCTCCCTTCCTGGGCTAAGGCCATGAGCTCTGCCGTGTCTCCTAATCAGGGGGCACCTGGGATGCTGGGCGTGGGACTATGGAAAGTCTTTCCCGACAGCCACACTATTAACAAGAGCTCTGGGTTCAGCTCCATTCACCTTTCTGCCCCATCACTGCAGACCCAGGAGATGAATTCAGAAACACAGGGCATGGAATGTGGGGCAGGGAGGGGCGGCCCCTCCCTTCTACCTCCACTGCCTTCTCAGAGCTCGTGCCACCAGCCTGCTCTGATTAAGCTGACTTCTTGGAGTCCTCCAATCCAGGGGCTGCCAGCAGCCAAATCCCCCTGATTGTCTGGGATGTTCCCGACAGCAGAGAATAAACAGTCTCCCCTGTCCGGCCAGCTGTGCTGAGCAGCATTCCTGTCTCTCGGCCCACCCGGCTGGGTGGGGCTGCAGCCCTGTGTCCACCTCCAGCAGAGGCCCAAGGAACCTGGCAGGAGGGTGGAAAAGGGGAGGAGAGGTCATTGTCTCTGGCCCACACAGGACATTCCCCTGCCTGAGTCCTCATTTTGCCTCACCGTAAGCACCTCTGTTTCAGGCCACTCCTAGCACAAGCTCTGTGCTTGTAATAATGACCCTGTGACTTAAGAGGAGGCCCACACCAGGCCACTGTCCCCGGGGTTGGAGCCCCTCACCCTTGCCCAGAGACTGCCCGGGGATCTGAGGCGCCTATAGCACTCTAGCTACGCCCGAAGCATCATGCCCAAATGGCTCGTTCTGCGGAGGTGGACACAGCAAGTCAGCAGCAGAAGCAGGACCAGACGCTGGACCTTTCACTGCTCTCCACTGCCTTGGGATGCCGTGGCTGCTGTGGCTGGAATGACATAGGGACTCTGAGTGAGAGGGGCGGCCCGTGTTTTTGGAGAGGAGCAGAGGTGTTTTCATCCTACGCCTGTTTTGGAGATCAGGCTTGTGGCCGAGCCATTTCCTGAGGAAGTAAGGCCTCTGGAAAAGCACTGTTCACCAGCCCCTCCTAAATCATGCTTTTGGGAGCAGAGCTGGGGCAGCAGGACCTGAGTGGGGCTCTGTTACCGTCTAGAGGCCAGCGTCCAGCCTGGGCTTGGCAGGCTATGGGCGGTGCCTGGGGACAGAGGGCAGAGCCCTTGGCAAGGGGCAGTACCCCCAGCACACACCATCTGGGGAGGGCAGAGTCCTTGGCAAAGGGGAGCACCCCCAGCACACACCATCTGCTTCTCTGCCTGTAGGACTCTGGCCTGGGATTGCGGGGGAGGAGAGAGAGCGGCCTTTCTCAGCAAGTCTGCAAAAGGAATTCCTCTAGGAGCCCCCTCTGGCCGCAGACAGAAGCGGGAGGGAGGCAGACAGTGTGGGAGCCCAGGGCAGCCCAGGGGTCTCTGTGGACAGGTGTCTCCCTCCCAGTCTGTCTCAGGCCCACAGCCTTGTCTTTGTCTAGCTGCGTGTATCAGTGTGAATTGATGGGACTGTTCCGTGTTTGTATGTCTGGCTGGCGGCATTTCTGGTTGGAGCTGGCTTCCTTGGTGGGAAAGCGTGTACTTGTGTGTTTGCTAGCTAGCCTATCTAGGAGTCCACATCTCTGTGTAAGCTCATGTATGTGGGTATGTTCAAGGGAACATGGGGGCCTCTGCCTAGGTGAGTGGGTCTACACCTGCCTACATGCTTCTGTGGGAGTATGCATATGAGCATTTAGGTTACTTTGATATAACACATACCACTCCTTCTAGGTTTAAGTTTAGGCATGTGTGTCTCTGGGTAGATCTTTGTCAATAATGTGTTGGTGAGTGCCTGAAAGCATGTATATGCCTGTCTATTTACATTTGTGCAGAAGACTTTATTCACTCATTCATAAAATTATTTTCTCATTTGCTAACAGCCATCTTGAGAGTGCTTGCACTTTGTGAGCACCAGGCAGGGGGAGTTTAAAGAGTCTAAATATTTAAAATGTTATAAGTCACAACAACAAACTGCTAAATAAAATATTTAATCCCAGTAAGCCAGAGGGGTGGATTTGATTTTGAATTCCCAACTCCTCTGACTTTTCGCTGGAATTCAGCAGCACAAAACAAGGGACAGTGATCTGAGTTCGAGCCAATGTCCTAGCCTCAACTGAAGACTCACTCCATGGTCTGGCTTCATTTTCCTCATCTATAGAATGCAGGGGCTGCATGACCATATCTTTAACTTACAGCTCTTGCTTGGCTGGTTTATGGAAGGAGTGTGATTGATTTCCTGAGGTAATTATTTTCTAAAAGTCAAATGGAGGAATGCCCAAGTGTAGAATCTGTGGGTTCAGACAGACCTGGGTTTGAATCCCAGCTCTGCTGTATACAAGCTGAGTCTCCTTCATTTTTTAAAAAGATTTATTTATTTGAGGGGGAGGTGAGGAGGAAGGAGAGAAGCAGACTCTCTGCTGAGCATGGATTCCCTACTCAGGGGTCCAGTCCACGACTCAAGGATCATGACCTGAGCTGAATTAACCAACTGAGCCACCCAGGTGTCCCGCTGTATCTCCTTTAGAGTTAGTTAATCTCCCTCAGCGTTATGAAGAGTAATAAAATAGTATGTGTGAAGTGCTGAATACTGTCAGGTTCAAGGTAGATGTTCAATAAATATTAGCTTCTGTCCTTACCAAGGCTCTTTCTAGCTTCCATGCCTTACAAATTCTGGGTTCAGCAGACATATTGACTAACTGCAATGATTGGGACCACATGTTCAGAGAGTTCTGGCCTTATCTGGGGAAAGGGACAGTTGGGTGAGAAAATCAGTGTCTTCTAAGAAGCTGCCAATCAGATCTGGGTGTGAGCCATGCCCTCTACCCCATTCTCTAACGTGGACCCTTGACATTTTCTCACTTTTTTTTTTTTAAAGATTTTATTTATTTATTTGACAGAAATCACAAGCGGGCAGAGAGGCAGACAGAGAGAGACAGGGAAGCAGGCTCCCCGCCGAGCAGAGAGCCTGACGCGGGGCTCGATCCCAGGACCCTGGGACCATGACCCGAGCCGAAGGCAGAGGCTTAACCCACTGAGCCACCCAGGTGCCCCGACATTTTCTCATTTTTAGGTAAAGCGCTATGAAGTACAGGTTCAATGCCCTCTTCTGACCTTTCTGCCCCTGAGCCCCTCCCTGGTGCTGTAGGATGCTGAGCTAAGTAGGATCAAGCCATACGACAGAGCTGGGTCAGGTAAGGCCTCAGGCTCCCCGACATGTCTGGGCCTGCCTGACCAGCCCCAGCAGTGGGCAGATCCAGCTAGGCAGAGGGCACCTGTTCCCCATGATTGATACTCCTGAGAGGGCATGGCTCTGCCTGGCACAGGTAGCCTGAGGATCCTGGAGCAGTGGGGAGACTGAGGAGCCCTTTGCATGACCCCTGTCCTCTCAAAGCCCCTAGAATGGCTAGCTAAGTTCCAGCAGGAACAACATGAAGAGAGTTGGGGTGGGACAAGTGACAGTCCCTCTCTAATCCAGGGCTGGTGGGGGTAACCATCTTGGGAATCCTCTGGAGCCTGTGAAAACTGGTGGCTCTTGGACTCTCCTGAAATATCTCTGACCCGAAGGTAATGAGGGAGGGGTCTAGGGCCTAGCCAAGGTTGCTGAGTTGGGAAATGCTTTGGGTATGAGCTCAGGGTGGCTGAGGCCATGAGGGAGGCCTGAAGGAGAGGGTCTGCCCTGGAGGTCATGTTGGCCATCCCCCTGATCCCATGCACACATGGGTGACTGAGAATTGGTTTGATGCTCTCCCAGCTCCAGGGATTACTGGGGAGGTGGGAGCAACTTAACCTCCAAAAGGTCTTCTGGGGGTCATTGTGATCTCCCCTCACTACACCTGGGCTGCTCAATTTGGGGCTAGACTTGGGAATTTTCCTCTTGAAAAAAAAAACAAAGGACAAAAAACTGAAAGCAAGGGAGCAAGTGGCGGGTTGAGGCCAAAATAATATGTTTAAGGAAATTTCTGCTTCATGCTGGCCAGGCCAGGGACTGTCTGGTCAAAGCACTGCTGACAGCCAGGGTCCCTGTAAGTAAACAGACGGCCTCTAATGGCCGCCCTGAGCTCATTTCCCTCAGCAGTATGCGAGGAGGATGATGTCACCGGAGCAAGACCTCCTAGTCATGGAGTTTGTCAGTGAGCAGGAGTGAATCTCGGTGATCGCTGGCAGCCTGGGTGCTGCTGCCTAATTATTGCAAGCAGCTGCTTCTCCCTCCTACACATACTCATCAATGATGGGATTCCAGCCTCACCCATGACCCAGAGCAGGGGATATTCTTTGGGAAATTTGGATTAACTGAAGTGGCTAGCTTCCATGCAAGGTCTCCTCCTCGCCCAGAGAGCTGGGCCTCCTCTGGTCTATGACGAGGGGCACCAAGGATGGGTTCAGTTGCAAGGAGTGGCCCCTGGAGCTGGGTACAGGCCCATGTCCTGCCCCCGTGGAGAGCAGCCCCGTGGAGAGCAGGCCAGTATGCACCATGGCCTGTCTCCTGGGACCAGGCGGCCAGGTCCAGTGGGACACTTTCCATGACCAGAGGGCCCAGGTCAGGGGAGGTTGGGAGGTGGGGTGGGAAAGAAGCCACAAAGGTCTCTCTGTGTCTCCCGCACAGACTCTTCCTGAGCACAGCAGTCGCCAGGTGAGATTTTTATGGGCTTTGAAAGGCCTTGGCCGCGTAGCTGAGGCACTGCCAGTGGCCTGGCCAGACTCTGCAGCCTTCCCTGACTTGCCCTGTCTCATCCCCATTTCACCTTCTGGTTGGGCAATAGGGAGCAGGGAGCCTCCAATTAGACAGGTGGGCCAGAAGCTTCTTGGGGGTGGGCTTTGGCCTTTCACTTTTTTGTGTCCCCCAGAACCATGACCTGACTTCGCAGCGTGGCTCATCAGTCACATAGATCCTCTCCATAGACTAAACGGCCCACTCAGTGCCTGCCTGACCTACTCCAGGCTGACCTCAGCCTGATAGGCAGGCTCACAGAAGACTTATGCCTGCCTCACTGCCTGATTGACCCTCTAAGTGAGCCCGCCTATACAAGAAATAGCAATCGATCACCTCACTTGTGTCAAATCTCATGCTGGGTGCCGAGGATGCAGTGGTGAACAAGACAAGGAAAATCCCTGCTCTTAGAGAGCTAACAATAAGCAAACAGAAAGAATGGTGACAGAATATGATAAATATTATGGATGAGAAGTTAACAGGATTCTGTGTGACAGAGTATCCAGCAGGCCCTACTATGAATATAATAGTCAGGGAAGACCTCCTTGACACATAATCTGAGACCTAAGGGATGAGAATGAAGAGCCTGTGGAAGAGCATTCCAGAGAGGGAAAAGCAATGCCAAGGCCTTGAGCTGAGGAAGAGTTTGATATCATCTTGGAATACCCAGAAGACCCAATGTGACTGAAACATGGTGAGCGAGGGGAAGCTACTGTTGTTGATGAGGCTGGGAAGGAGGGTGGGGACAGACCAGGCAGGGCCTCATAAGCTACAGCCAGAGTTTAGGTAGGTGTACAGGGAAATACCCAGGGCTTTAAGCAAAGTGTGACACATTCAGGAAAAAAATAGATAAGATGAAAACCCTATATCCAATAAAGAAATTAAATTTATAGTTAAAAATCTTTCCATAGGGGCACCTGGGTAGCTCAGTTTGCTAAGTGTCTGCCTTTGGCTCAGGTCATGATCTCAGGGTCCTGGGATTGAGCCCCATGTCGGTCGCCCTGCTCAGTGGGGAGTCTGCTTCTCCCTCTCTCTCTGCCTGCTGCTCCCCCTGCTTGTGCTGTTTCTCTCTCTCTCTCTCTCTCTCTCTGTAAATAAATAAATAATCTAAAAATCTTCTCACAGAGAAAACTCCAGGCCTAGATGCCTTTACTGGTGAATTCTACCAAACATTTAAGGATGAAAAAAAAATGCCAATTTTATATAAAATCTTCCAGAAAAGTGAAGAGGAATGAATACTTCCCAAGTTATTCTATCAGGCCAACATTACTCTGATACCAATAAATGACAATTAATGATAACTGGATAATTAAGAATGCAAATCAGACAAAAATATTCCAAGAAAAGAAAATTACAGAATAATACACTTTATGAACACAAATGACGAAAAAAATTAAAAGAATAATTCATCAAATAAGTGGGACTTATTGAGAAAGGCCAGGTTGGAGAAATATTTGAAAATCAAGTGATATAATTCACCATATTAACAAATTTAAAAAGAAAAAAAATATTATCACCTCAGTAGATGCTGGAAAAGGATTTAACAAAATCCAACATTTATTCTTGATAAAAACTCTCAGCAAAGTAGGAAAAGAAGGGGATTCCCTCAATTTGAATACCCTCAACCTGATATCTGTGAAAAACTTAAGGCTAACACCATAGTTAATGGTAAAAGATTGAATAGTTCGGGGAAAAGATCGTCCTTTCAACAAACGGCATTAGAACAACTGGGTATCTGTTTGTGGTGGGGGTGGGGGAAACCTCTACCCTTACCTCACACCATACACATACATATACCCTTACCTCACACCATACACGAATTCAAAACAGATCACAAACCTAAGTGTAAGAGCAAATCTATAAAACTTCCAGAAGGAAACATATTTATAAATTTGGGATGGGCAAAGAATTCTTAGATGTGACACACACAAAAAAGCTAGCAATAAAAAAAAAAGTTGACAAACGAGATCCATTGATATTTAAAAGTTTTGCTTTCTAGAAGATACCATTAGGAAAGTAAAAACGCAGTCACCAGTAGGAGAAAATATTTGCAAAACATATATTCAACAAAGGACTTGTATCCAGAATATACTTTTTAAAAACCTCTTTATATTCCTAGAATATATAAAGAACAAAGGATTTATATCTAAAATATATTTTAAAAGTCTATGCAGCTCAGCAAAAATTGTGGACGGACATTTCTCCAAAGAAGATATACAAATGGCAAATAAGCACATGAAAAGATGTTTTCTTGGTTATCAGGGAAACGTGAATTAAAACACAATGAGATAGCATTACACACTCTTCAGAAAAGCTACAATGAAGAGACAGACCATACCAGGTGTTGGCAAGCATTTGGAGCAGCTGTAACTCTTTTACACTGCTTGTGGGAATGTAAATAGTATAAACACTTCAGAAAACAGTTTGGCCATTTCTCAAAAAGTTAAACATACACCTCCTGTATGATCCTGTTATTCCTTCCCTAGGTATTTACTGTTAAGTCCACATGTGAATGTTTATAGCAGCTTTATATAGGACAGCTGAAAATTGGAAACAACCCAAATGTCCATTATCAGGTGAATGGTTAAATTGTGGTACATCCATATATAATGGAATACTACTCAACAACAAAAAGGAACAAATTATTGATACAGTGAACAACATGGATGAATGTCAAAATCATTAAACCATATATAAAAAGAGTATATACTATATTATTCCATTTATATAAAATTCTAGAAAATGCCAACTAGTCTATAGTGATGGAAAGCAGATCAGTGGTTGCCTGGGAATGGGAGGTGGGGGAGGGAGGGTTGTATTTCTAAGAAGCACAAAGAAAGTTTTGGGACGATAAATATGTGCTTTATGTTTATTGTACTGATAATTTCATGGGTATATACATATGTCAAACTTATCCAAGTGTATACTTGTCAAATAAAAGGATGAGATCACATAGGGAGAGGGAATAGACAAAGAAAATGTGCAATAAAATTATATGTTAACAATACCTCAATAAAATTGCTTTTCAAAACTGCAATCCAAGGGCACCTGAGTGGCTCAGTGGGTTAAAGCCTCTGCCTTTGGCTCAGGTCAGGGTCCTGGGATCAAGCCCCACATTGGGTTCTCTGCTTAGCAGTGAGCCTGCTTCCCCCCTCTTACTCTGCCTGCCTCTCTGCCTACTTGTGATCTCTCTGTGTCAAATAAGTAAATAAAATCTTAAAAAAAACCCCAAAAAACAAAAAAAACCCTGCAATCCAGTCTAATTTGTGTGTGTGTGTGGTTTTTTTTTTTTTTTTTAAAGTGGGCTCCATGCCCAGCATGGGGCTTGAACTCAAGATCCCGAAATCAAGATCTGAGCTGAGATCAAGAGCCCAATGTTTAACTGAACCAGCCAGGTGCCCCTGTCTATTTGTTTTTAAACTGACTGGCTGCTGTGAGAAGGGACTGTGTGGGGTAAGTGTAGAAGCCTGGAGTCTTTAGGGGCCTGGGGTAGTCATCTGGGTAAGAGATGCTGGTAGCTGTGTTTATTGTGGAAATGGAGGAGAGTGGACAGATTTAAGAAGCATTTTGAGACCTCAACAACAAGACTTGCTAACTTGCTAGCAGTTGTATATAAGGCATGAGGGAAATGGAGAAATCTAGGATGGCTAGACATTTCCATCTTGAGCGCTGAGTGGCTGAGGACACCTGGCTCGGAAGATCTGTGGGTGGGAAAGTGGAGAGGGTAGAGAACAAGAGTTCTCTTTTCATCTACCTGTGAAGATGGCTGGGTTCCATAAGAAGGGTATGGGTAGAGATCAAATTTGGAAGTTCTTAGCAAATAATGGGTATTTTGATGCCAAGTGAATGGATGAGATCACACAGGGGGAGAGAGTAGACAAAGAAAACTCTGAGGACTGAGCCTGGGACATTTCAACACTTGGAAATCTCTGAAGGAGCCAGTAAAGCCTGTCAGGAAGGAACAACTAGAGAAGTACCCAACTGTATTCATTTCCTATGGTTGTTGTAACAAGTTACCACAAAGTGTGGCTTAAAATAGGCAGAAATTTATTCTTCCACAGTGTTGGAAGTCAGAAGTTCAAAAACCAGATCACTCAGCTGAAATCAAGGTGTCATGAGGGCCACACTCCTTCTGAAGGCTTCATAGGACAATCTGTTCCCTGACGTTTACAGCTTCTGGCAGCTATTGGCATTCTTTGGCTTGTATCCATGGTCACATTTCTTCCTCCTCTTCTGTCCATTTCAAATATCTCTCTTCCTCATTCTTATAAGAACATTTGTCGGGGCGCCTGGGTGGCTCAGTGGGTTAAAGCCTCTGCTTTCGGCTCGGGTCATGATCCCGGAGTCCTGGGATCAAGCTCCGCATCCGGCTCTCTGCTCCATGGAGAGCCTGCTTCCTCCTCTCCCTGCCTGCCTCTCTTGCCTACTTGTAATCTCTGTCAAATAAATAAATAAAAAAATCTAAAAAAAAAAAAAATTTGTCGTAGGACTTATGGTCCATCCAGATAATCAAGAATCATCTGCTAATCTCAAGATCCTAAATTTAATTACATTCATAAAGATATTTTTTCCCAAATAAGGTAATAATTCACAGGTCCTAGGGATTAGGATGTGGACATATCTTCTGGGGGCCACTATTCAATCTCCTATGCCAACTAACTGACAGACTAAAGGAATGACTAATTAAGAATGCAAAATGGCAAAACTTCCTGTGCCTGGGAAGAAGGACTGAGGAGGTCAAGGAAGAGGGTGTAGGAGCCCAACCCAGAGGAATAGGACCTAGGCCACTGCTGGCTTGAGTACATGTGTGGGATAGTCTCATGGAGAGGGGAAGGATTGCAGACAGGAGTCTCCCAATCCTCCCAGTACTGACTCAGCATCCGGCTGGGGCCATCCACACAGCTGCCAAAGTGATCTTTAGGGTGCAGATGTGTTCACATCACTCTCCAGTGAGTGACCCCCAACAGTTTCCTGCAGCTTTAAGGCCAAAGACCAATATCCTTGCCTAGCTTATAAAGTCCAGAGGCCTGGCCTCAGTCCACTTCGGCAGCCTTGTCTCATACCTCTTTCCTCTGCTCTTTGCCTCCAGACACATCAGCTGCCTCTCAGGACACCTCTCCTCCCACCCTAAGGCCAGTGGTTATTGTTCTCTCTGCCTGGGAGGCCCTTCTTCAGCCTGCTTCACAGAGTTAGCAGCCATTAATGCCTCAGACCTCAACCCAGATGTCTTTGCTTTGGGGAAGTCTTCCTTGGGTCCCTGGTCCAGGTCATGCAAATGTGTGATATAATTGCTCATGGTTCCCTGTATTCATCTTCCATAGCACTATCAAAGTCTACAATTGTATATATATTTGGAATACTATTTTAGTGGTGTGTATCTCTGCCACTAGACTGCAAATACCGTAAGGGCAGGGTTTGTGATTTACCACTATCCCAAGTGCCTTCTCCAGTGCTTGGCTCATAGAATGGATATATAATGGTTTTAGAATATGTCTGCAAATTTTTTGACACACTTCCCACCAAGAGATAGAACCTAATTGACCTTCCTTTAAATTAGAGCTTGTCTGGGACGCCTGGGTGGCTCAGTTGGTTAAGTGGCTGCCTTCAGCTCAGGTCATGATCCCAGTGTCCTGGGATCGAGTCCCACATCGGGCTCCTTGCTCGGCAGGGAGCCTGCTTCTCCCTCTGCCTCTGCCTGCCACTCTGTCTGCCTGTGCTCCCTCACTCACTCTCTCTCCCTCTTTCTCTGACAAATAAATAAATAAAATCTTTAAAAAAAATAAAAATAAATTAGAGCTTGTCTAATGACTTGCATGTAATTAATAGAATGTGGCAGAAACCATGTTTTGTGACATCTAAAGCTAGGCCATAGTAAGTAATATGGCTTCCTCCTGGTCTGCTCTCTCCAGATGCTCCCTTTTAGAACCCAGCTTCCATGTTGTGAAGATGCCCAGGCCAACTAGAGAGGCCACATGTGGATGTTTCAGCCAAAAACCCCACAGCAAACCTAGCCTACAGCCAGCATCAACTGTAAGACATGTTCTAAGGAGGCTTTGGATGATTCCAACTTTAGCTGCCATCAGATGACAAGCATATGAGGGACCCTGAGCAAGAGTTACTTAGTGAGCCCAGTTAGTCCTAGAACCATGATAGAGAAAAATAAATGATTGTTATTATTACAGAAGCCACTAAGTTTTGGTATGATTTGTTATGTAGCAGTAGATAGTTGGAATGGAGTCCAATAAATATTTACTGAATGAATAATTGTGGAGAGGTCTGGTTGCAGAATCTCACCTGTGCTTTAGCTCTGTGCAAGTTTTGGCTGGCAGCTCTCAGTTTCTCCTTCCCCAAGAGGCTCTGGAGATCCTGGAAGCCCCAGTTCAAAACCTCAAAGGTCTGTACTCTTCATACCCACCCACGGGAGACTGGTGGAAACTCTCTGCTCAGGATAGAGAACATGGCACCACATTACAAGTTAGCTCTGGGAGCGCCTGGGTGGCTCAGTTGGTTAAGCGGCTGCCTTTGGCTCAGGTTCTGATCCCAGAGTGTTGGGATGGAGCCCCACATCAGGCTCCCTGCTCAGCAGAAAGCCTGGTTCTCCCTCTCCCTCTGCTTGCCACTCTGCCTACTTGAGTTCTCTATCTCCCTGTCAAATAAATAAATAAAATCTTAAAAAAAAAGTTAGTTCTGGCAGGAACTCAGATGGTGGTCATTTCGCTGGGGGTTCTTAATCTTGGGCCCCTGCATGGTTTCAGGGGAGCAGAAATGTACAATTTCTCTGGGTTTATGTATATTTTCCTGGGGTGAGAGTTTGCAGGCTCTAATTTTTACCAGTTTCTTAAGAGGTGTGTGTCCCCAGAGTGTTAAGAACTACTGATCTAGGGGCACCTGGGTGGCTCAGTGGGTTGAAGCCTCTGCCTTTGGCTTGGGTCATAATCCCAGGGTCCTGGGATCGAGCCCCACGTCAGGTTCTCTGCTCAGCAGGGAGCCTGCTTCCTCCTGTCTCTCTGCCTGCCTCTCTGCCTACTTGTGATCTCTGTCTGTCAAATAAATAAATAAAATCTTTAAAAAAAACCTACTGATCTATTTCAATTATCTCAATGTTTAGACTAAGAAACTAAGAACACTTCATTTTGCAGTAATAAGATGGAATAGGTCCTCTAAATGAGCTTCCTTCTGAAAACAGTTCTATATGAGGGGAAAAATATTTTTATTTTTTTAATTAATTAATTAATTACTTTTTAAAAAGAGAGAGTGTGGGCGGTGGGCAGAGGGAGAGAATCTCAAGCGGACTCCCCACTGAACACGGAGCCCAACGCAGGCTTGATCCCACAACCCTGAGATCATGACCTGAGCTGAAAGCAAGAGTCAGATGCTTAACCCACTGAACCACCCAGGCATACCTGTCCTTGTTTTATTTAAGAACAAATTGAAGATGCTGACAACTTTAAACTTAGACAAATAAAATATGCATGTTAAAATTTCTAGTGTAATATGCATGTTAAAATTTCTAGTGTTTGCTAATTATAAATTAATTAGCGAACTAGTGAAAAGTGGAATAAGAAAACAAGAAAGACTAAAAAAGAAACCTAGAAAATAAAAAATAGGTTACAAATATATACATGCATACCTACAAATAAATACATAAGGGAGTATGTGTGTGTAAGTATCAATGTTTTAATAAATATAAATGGACTTTCAGTTTCAGTTAAAAGAAAAATATTGCCAAACTAGAGAAGGTAGTGAATCTAGCTATATGCTATTCATAAGAGACATGTTTAAAACATAAGAGCACAGAAAGTTTGAAAGTAAAAGGATGGAGGGGCGCCTGGGTGGCTCAGTGGGTTAAGCCTCTGCCTTCAGTTTGGGTCATGAGCCCAGGGTTCTGGGATCGAGCCCCACAACGGGCTCTCTGCTCAGCGGGGAGCCTGCTTCTCCCTCCCTCTCTGCCTGCCTCTCTGCCTACATGTGCCTACTTAAGATTTCTCTCTCTGTCAAATAAATAAATAAAAATCTTAAAAAAAAAGAAAGTAAAAGGATGGAAAGAAATTTGTCAAATATTAACCAAAGAAGTTATACATCTATATTAATTTTAGTCAAAGTAGACTTTTTTCAAGACAAAAAGCATTATGAGAAACAAAAGGGTCACTTCATAATGATAAAAGGTTTAATTCATCAAAAAGAATATCTTAAATTTATGTATATCTAGAGGCACCTGGCTGGCTCGGTTGGAAGAGCATGTGACTCTTGATCTTGAGGTTGTGAGTTTGAGCCCCCTGTTGGGTGTAGTGATTCCTCAAATAAATAAATAAACTTTGAAAAATTTATATAATGTAATAACTTCAAAATAGATAAAGCAAAAGGAAAAAGCAAGGAAAGCAAAATAAAAATGGACAAGTTCACAGTACAGTGGGAGATGTTAACCTCTCTCTGTAACTGACACATCAAGTCAACAATGAGCAAGGCTTAGGAAATTTAGGTCCACAGAGGAGCAGTGGCGCACTTTTCTTCATCCTTCCAATTACTGAGTACCTGCCATGTCCCAGATACTACACCTACATCTTTGCCATTAATATGGAGAAAGAAAACATTTTTATTTTATTATTATTTTAAAAATTTTTTTCCATCACACTTTCCCCTTCCATAGGACTCAGATAAGAATGCAGACTCAAGGGGCGCCTGGGTGGCCCAGTGGGTTAAAGCCTCTGCCTTCAGCTCCGGTCATGATCCCAGGGTCCTGGGATCAAGCCCCACATCGGGCTCTCTGCTAAGCAGGGAGCCTGCTTCCTCCTCTCTCTCTGCCTGCCTCTCTGCCTACTTGTGATCTATCTGTCAAATAAATAAGTAAAATCTTTAAAAAAAAAAAAAAAAAGAATGCAGACTCAAAAGTGAACTCAAATTCTTCATCCTCCTACTCTCCTGCCTCCCCTGAGCTCTAAGATGTTTTCCCCGGGTCAAGTTCATAATACTGGAGTTCCTTCCTCAGTGAAGTAGGCCCAGCCACTTGGCTCCCCAATGGCCATTTCCCCTTGTACCTTCCTAACAGCCCCTGACCTTGTTCAGATCTCCACTCTCTTCTGAGAACTACTTTAGGGAAAGAAGTTTGGGGGCTGGCCCCATAAGGAGGGTCACCATTAGTTTCATCAAAGCAGTTCCAGTGCCCTGCTGTTAGTAATTGCTTCAAGCATGGACTTCTTATTAAATATTGTCCCATTTCCATGAGGTTGAAAAACTGAAGCTAGTACATGAAGTTCAATTTCTTTCATTGTTTTGAATTCATTGCCCTCTGAATTCTAGCTTTTGTCTCTTTCTGGCCTAAGTGTTCTTTATTTCACTGCCAGCTCATAAGTGTATTTAAGAAGACTTTTTTCCTTTTATCTAGAATTTTGTTTTCAGAGGGAGGATTAGTTAGGGTACCCAGGCCACTGTAGTATCAGAAGGTGTTCCCAGGTTCCTAGTCTATAAAATGATGTGGTTGTACTAGGTCAGTGATTCCTGACTTTTTGGGAACAAATCTCTGATTCTCTTTACAAGCTTTGTGCAACCAACCTTTCACTGAGTTTTGTTCAGGATTGCCCTTGGTAAGTGGAGGCTGCTTCTCCCTCAGGATTGCTCCAAGTGCCTGGGAGTTTATGACCCACACACAGCTGTGGGGCACCTGGCCCATGGCCAGTGACCAACTACCCTGAGAGTACAAAAGTCTAGCTACTTTGTCTTGAGTAGGGAAAAACCTGGAGGTGTAATTAATGCTCCTGAGTGCCCCAAGGATCAGGCTGAGTATACAGTTTCACATAAAATTACTCTCTTCCCTGTCTTCCTCCCTTTCCACTACTATCCTGCTTCCTCCTCTCCCTTACTGGCTTCTTCTGGGAACATTTCCTTACTAAATCACTTACACATGAATCTTCATTTCAGGATTTTTCATTTTTCAGGATTTTCCTCTGGAAGAACCTAAGATTCCTTTGAGAATCTGATAAAAGGCATGCACCCTGTCCCAGAAAAATACATTTACACACATTCAAAATGTTTTATTTTATCTTTTTGTTCCCAGGGACTCAAGATGAAGAACTATAGACAAAATAATCTCTGGGCTCCCTCCAGAGCTAACTCTGCCATGTTTCCTGCCCTGGATTTGAGGAGTTTATCTTGGAGTTTCTAGATTTGGGTCCCGGGGTGCCTGGTTGGCTTCCCCGGAAGAGCATGGAGCTCTTGATCTCAGGGTTGTAAATTTGAGCCCCATGTTAGGTGTAGAGATTAGTTAAGTAAATAAATAAACTTTAGTAAATAAACTGGGGCTTTCATGAGTGTGGGACCCAATATCCTTTCAGTAAATGCTTTTACTGTTTAAAGTAGCTTCCATTGGTTTCTATTGCTCTGGACTAAGAATCTTGCCAGCAACACGGCCACATGCTTCACCTTCCAGCAGCTCCTGACACACCACGCTGTCTTCTCTGCCCGGAGTACCCTTCCTCTGCCTTTTCATCCAGCTGCTATTTATATTTAAAGTCTACTCTGACAATACCTTCTCCAGGGAGCCTTCCCTGAGATCTCTTTATGGCTCTATCTCTCTCTCTATGGATAAATTTCTCAAAGGTGGGGAATGTGCTTCATTCTTTTTTTATTTTATTTTTTTAAAGATTTTTATTTATTTATTTGACAGACAGAGATCACAAGCAGGCAGACAGGCAGGCAGAGAGAGA
>PISX010019357.1:0-38267 GCA_004024625.1 Mellivora capensis | reverse complement strand
CAAAGATACAGATGTGGTGAAAAGAAGGGCCATCTGTACCCCAATGTTTATAGCAGCAATGGCCACAGTCGCCAAACTGTGGAAAGAACCAAGATGCCCTTCCACGGACGAATGGATAAGGAAGATGTGGTCCATATACACTATGGAGTATTATGCCTCCATCAGAAAGGATGAATACCCAACTTTTGTAGCAACATGGCCAGGACTGGAGGAGATTATGCTGAGTGAAATAAGTCAAGCCGAGAGAGTCAATTATCATATGGTTTCACTTATTTGTAGAGTATAACAAATAACATGGAGGACATGGGAAGATGGAGAGGAGAAGGGAGTTGGGGGAAATTGGGAGGGAGATAAACCGTGAGAGACTATGGACTTTGAAAAACAACCTGAGGGTTTTGAAGGGGCGGGGGGTGGGAGGTTGGGGGAGCCAGGTAGTGGGTATTATGGAGGGCACGCATTGCATGGAGCACTGGGTGTGGTGCATAAACAATGAATTCTGTTACGCTGAAAAGACATTAAAAAAAAAAAAGAAATGACATCTTAACCTTATGTCATTTCCCGCATATCGATGGAAATAAAGTAAACATAAAGACAAATCTAGCCCACCACATGAATGAGGAGCCTTTGAAGCTAGAGATTTCAGGGTTCCCCATGGTTCCTGCCCTTCCATTCCAATGCACAGTCAGATTTCATCTGAACTATCGAATTTCTGATATCAAGGAAATGACAAGCCTATAGGTACATGATAGTCATGTAAATATTTCCAGACAGGAGTGATGACAATTAAAACAAATATGTCACAAAATTCAAAAGGAAGATTATTTCAAATTCTTAAATTTCACCTAAGTAGTAATTTAGTCATGGTGCCTTGGAGAAGGAAACTGAAGTATGGTCAAGATTAGCCTAAAGAACGATTACTAAGCTCTTTAATTTATTATTACATTTATTTTTATTTCTCCATGATTTCTAATGTGTCTTCCTGAAGATCAGAGTTGGCTGTGCAGTTTAATATTAGAAATCATAGCCATAGTTTATGTGGGATAAAGCTGTTCGACTTTATTTTTTTCTTTGGATTGCCTGGAGAGATTTAAATTATTTTTTTCAGAAGATGAACTTAAGAAACATACATTCATTTTTGAAATTTATTTAAACAAGCGATGATCATATAAAAAGGGAAAATGGCAAACACGGTAAGTCTTCAAGGTAATGTAAGTGGCATATGTGATCTCTGAAAGGGGCTTCCTCTAAGATTCTGCTTGACTGGGAAGGCATGTGTCTGGTGAATTGTATTCCCCCACGTAGGACAGTGCTTTATCCATAGGCCCTGTCAATCAATATCTGTTGATGGTCTAAATGAACAATGTAGAAAATCCAATTTCAGGGACTTGTAGTATGCAAAGGACATGAAGAACTGGAGAAAGTAAGTGTCAATTTATCATTTAGGGTATTTCCACTACAGAGGAAATAAGAAATGTCTCACAGATATAAGAGCTTTTTTAGCATTGTCAGAAGCTGAGGAAAAGGTTCTAATGTAGCAGAGCCAGTGGATGGTATAGGAGAGAGAGGAGTGATATATAGGATAAGATTCCTGGACACACAGGAGGGGATGGGACCCCAAGCAGAAGAAATAGATTAGTCTCAGATGAGAGAAGAGAGATTTCCTTCTGTTCATTCAGGAGTGAGGGGGAAAGGGAGCTCATAATTAAGGCTGGGCAGTTGGGAGAGGTCTTCTATGGTGCATGCTATCTTTTCTACAAATTAGCCCTTGCGTGGAGAGTAACTAGAAGCATTAACTGTGAAGATGTGGAGAAAGCATGGATAAGAAGAGCATAAGTTCCTGGTGGCACAGGCACTAAGATGTGGGGCTCTCTTGTGGCCATTGCAGCAGGAGAGCCCAGGGATGGAAAAGGAGATCATGTTCCACAGAACCACCTCGTCAAGTGGGTCATTCCACAGTCCCTGAAATCACCTAGATGGTGGCAGGACTTGGGTGGAGATGAAGTCTAAGTACGAGTAGTAGAGTCTTCAATAATTGTGGGTAATGACAGGGAAGTAGACAACAAAGACAAGGAGAGTGGCATTATCCATGTGGCCTAAGCTGAATGCACACTCAAGCAAGTTAAATATTCAAAGATAAGATAATGAGCCAACAAAACTCTACCAACTATGATATATCTGGCTTTCTGTTTTCTTGATAATAAATACTTATCTTTTTATTCAGTTTCTCCTTGTATAAGGGCAACTATATGAAAAAAAATCCCACAGGAATATTTCTAATTGTGCAATAGTTTGTGCTCAAATTAGAAAGGGAATCTAAGGTAGAATTATTTGCACAAATCTAAAATAAGGATTTCCAAAAGTGTAGACTGATTAATGTAAGCACCAACTGCATTCCTGTTTATGTGCCTTTTATAGTAAAATAAATTATTGTACACACACACCCTGAATGTTGTATCAGAATCCACTTTTCATTATTTATCTAAAGCTTTTGAGAAATGCAATTGCAAATATTAATATTAAAAGTTATTTTGGTTACTTCCTCTTTAATAACCCCATGATATTATCTTTATAACTATAGCTTTTGGTTGGCTGTTTCTTTTTCAATTATTTAAGGAGGTAAATGAAGAAAAAATTATAGATAATTTCTGTATTTTCAGGTGTGATTTAATTAATCTTCACAGTTGCTAAACCAGAAATAGAATGATCACTTCCAAGTTTACAAATGTGCTAGGTCAGTACATTCAATAAAACTCTTACAGGAGTCCCAGAAATACCTGCGTTCCAGTGAACTCAAGTTCTCCAATCCTTGGAGAACCATATTTGCATTTTTGCATTGCTAATTTTGGTAATGTGAAAATATTTTGCATTGATAAAAACTTTTATTAATGCAAAACAGACTTCTGCCCTAGTTTTACATGGTTTTAATATTAATAACAATATGCCTGCGATTATGCCACATTTCAATGTCAGTAAATCGGTGGGTGGAACAAAACGTGAATAAATTATTCACATACAAACACGAGCAGTCTTGTGTTTCAAAACCTGGGCATTGGGGAATAACAATATAGGTGAGAGAAAAACAAACTGAATAGGATGCCGCCGCACAAACACATTTTGCAAAAAGTGCGTATTGCTAACTTGTATGTGGGCATCATTAATAAGGAGTCAGTTTCAATGTTAAATCTCACAGACATTTAAATAAATAAATACAGGGGCGCCTGGGTGGCTCAGTTGGTTAAACATCTGCCTTTGGCTCAGGTCATGATCCCAGGGTCCTGGGATTGAGTCCCATATCGGGCTCTCTGCTCAGTGGGGAGCCTGCTTCTCCCTCTCTCTCTGCCTGATGCTCTGCCTACTTGTGCTCTCTCTCTCTCTCTCTGTCAAATAAATAAATAAATAAAATCTTTAAAAAATAAATAAATTACAAAGTGTAAAATCTAACAGCCAAAGATCAATTTTATCCCACTCTATTCTATTCAGTAAATATTCAGTGACAACTATGTGTCAGAAACTGTGCGAAGTGCAGAGAGACAACATGATTATAAAAACTCTCCCCACAAATGTGAGTTATCTGGATCTATTTTACAGATTCTCACATCTTAGTTTTGATTTTATTTTGAAATAATTATGATTTCCATACTTGATATCCCTATGCTCACAGACCTTATACATAGTAGGAGTTCCATGAGTATTTTTATAAGGAACAGGAAAATCGAGGGAAGAATGGATAAACGTTATATATTTATATTCTAAAAATATTCGTTTCAGAGAAATAATGTGTTTTGTGCGAAGAGAATTCAAAGTAAAAATACCTAAAAGTAAAAATACTCAAAAATAAAGTGTAACTCCTGAAAATTCTGAAGAAATGGTCTGACAGAACCATGCCGATATTCTCTTCCGAAATGTGGTTTAGCATGTCTGAATTACATTCCCCCTGAACAGAAGAGGAAAAAATACTACTGAGCCCTTTCTATAAAGGTGAAATATAAAAATTGGGACTAATTTATAACTGAAATAGTCTGACCAGCCAAAATAATAAAATAAAATTTGCTTCTGGGCTTTGTGAGAAGACTTTAAAGAAAAAAATATGTGTAAGGAAAGATTTACATTTGGCTCTCCACTTCTGTCTTCAATTAGCATTGCGTGATTGTATCATTCATTCAGGGAGTGACATACTGTGAGATTGATCCCGTACAATCCTGCACATTCGTAGGCAATCCCATTCAGCACTAAGCCTCCCTACCTTAACCCACAGCATCTTCCTCACATTACATTTTTTATTTCTATTAAAATGTAGTTAAAAATGTAGTTTAGGTGCAACTGGCTGAATTCAGGTTCCAAGGTTTTGTCCCTAATATGATAACAATTCTCAAATTAAAACCCATCTGGAGCTCTACATTTCCTCATGATAAAGTCCACACTCTTAACAAGACTAATGCACCCTGGGTGATCGACCCTCTAGCCTCAAATCTGGTTTCTCTGTCCCCAAGGTGGGCATGTTGCTGCTCTTCTGACAGTGTTTCCAGCAGCTCAGCTTCCTCTTAACTCTGGGCCTTGGTGTTTTTTGCCCATGTTCCTGGAAAACTTTTTCCTACGCTCTGCCTTGGCTGTCTCCTCGCTTCTCCTCACATTTCACTTTACCCTTCACTTCCTTAGGGAGCAAATAAGTAGATCCTGAGATTTGGGCCAGATATCATGTCTTTTTATTTACTTCTGAGTTCCCAACTGCTAACACTCTTATAGGCCTGTATTGGTTATTCATTCATTCATTTACTTACCATTCAACAGTTATACACCGAGCATCTTCTAAAAGCTAATCATTGCTGTAGGCATAGGGAATACTATAGTAAATTAAAATCCCTTCCTTCTGGATCTACTAATGAATATCCAAGACAAGATAATTTCAGAGAGTGGTTAAGGCTATCAAGAAATAAATCAAGAAGAGGGTTAGATGCTCACAGGCTTTAATTTGAGCTGCTACATAAATAATGTAAAAGAGATAGCCATGTGATGCACTGAAGATAGGACATTCTAGTAAGCAGTAGTAGCGTGTTCAAAGGCCCTGAGGTACATGAGCTAAGCAAAGTCAAAGGACAAAAGCCAGCCAGAGTCACTGGAGCAGAGCAGCAAAACTGTGGAATGACAGGTCACGAGGTCAGAGAGTGGGCAGGAGGTACTTCAAGTGGGATGTTACAAATCATGGTACAGTGTTTTGCTTTCATATGAATTGCTTTTGGAAATCCTTGGAGAGTTTTGGGCATGATGTGGTTTTTGCTTTAATAAAATCACTCTTATTGTTACTTAGAGAATAAAACAGGGAGATGAAAGCAGAAACAGAGAAGCTGGGAAAAGGGCTGTTACAGCAGTCTAGGCAAGATAGATGATGTGGCTTTGACTAGGGTCAGCAATGAGAAATTACTGGATTCTGGATCTCTGGGGAGATTAGAGTTGGCAAGATTTTCCAATAGATTGAAGGTGAAAGGTGATAGAAAGGTGATAGAAACTTGATTCAATTTTGTTGCTTAAGTTAAAGAATCATTCATAAAGAAAAACTTGGGTTTTAGAGCCCTGCAAAGATGTTTCACTTGTCATAATTATGTTCGCAGTAATTGTAAGGGAAATGTTAATACCTGAAACTTCTAAATGCACATCATGTAAGTTTCTTCTAAAACTTACTAGTATAAGGCTCTGCCTGTGGGATTGTTTCCACAATTACCATTGGCCAATCAGTATTTATTAGTGTTTATTAAGAACAAAGACCCAAATTTACTGCCCAAGTTTTAACCTGTTAGTGGTTTTGTAAGCTGATGCTTATAGCATCTCTTTGCCTCCTTCTTGATCTATAGAATGGAGGTAATAGTAGAAACTTTCTTCATATATTAAGGTGAGAAACACAGGAGTTCATATATGTAAATCACTTAGAAACCTGGCATAATAATTCATACTCAACAGTCTTTGTTATTATTCTCTAACTTGGACAGAACTCTGGTAACCTGTAGTGATAACACTATTTATTTATACTTGAGGATTAATATCTGTATTGCTTATAAAATGTTGGTACCATAAGAGCCAGTTGCATTACCATTCTTGTATATCAAGGTCTGTCTCCTATTTTACTAGGAACTTTCCTGCATAGCTTCATTCCTTCCCCTCCTTAACATGGAAACATGTTAAAAAATGGAAGATGGAGTGCGTTGAAAGAGTAGCATCAGGGTGAATCACATACATGCCATTGGGAAGACAGAAGCTCTGTGGGACCCCTCGAGGATTAGGGTCATGAAGGAACCAAACAGTGACATGGACCAGCCTTCACTTTACTTGCAGCAAATACTGCAGTGAAAAGTAGAGGATGGATTCTTTTACCCTGTTGATGTCACAAGCCATGCGGTCCAGCGTCAAAGAAGTGCCCATGATGAAAATTACACAGCCCACCGCCAAGAGAGAATGATAAATAACTAGTATTTCTTTTATGTTTTCCTTTTTTTTCCTCATCTGAGCTCCTCTTACCTGATAACTCACATCTCTCCTCTTAATCCCTTACTCCCCCCAAACACCCACTTCCCTTACTCAGTTCTCCATTTTATTTTCCTTGTTTTTTATTCCCTCACTCTTTCTTCTTGCTTCTGAACACAACTTCAGTTGGTTCAACAGTGGTTGGACTTTTCTCAGAAGTTGGGAAAGGAGAAGAAACTAAAACCACATTTGTCTTTAGTGGACAAGAAGAGGGAATGGCAAGGAAAAAATATATATACATTTTTTTGTATATAAAAATATACATATTTTACATATATACATATATTTAAAAAACTGTATATAAAAAAATATATATAGGGACGCCCGGGTGGCTCAGTTGATTAAGCAGCTGCCTTCGGCTCAGGTCATGATCCCAGTGTCCTGGGATCGAGTCCCACATCGGGCTCCTTGCTTGGCGGGAAGCCTGCTTCTCCCTCTGCCTCTACCTGCCACTCTGTCTCCCTGTGCTCGCTCTCTCTCTCTCCCTCTCTAACAAATAAATAAATAAAATCTTAAAAAAAATATATATATATATATACAATTATTTACTGTTTGCATAACCTGTATCCCTCTCAAACACACTACATTTATTATCTCAGAACGTGGGTCAGGAATATTTCACAAGATCCTGCCCTGGGCTAAGGTCCTATCTGAAGGCTTACAGAGGACCTGTTTCCACGCTTGTGAGGTTGTTGGCAGAGTTCTGAACTGTTGGGAGCAGGGACTCTGTTCCTAGTTGGCCTTTGCCTTGAGGCCACCCTCAGATTCTCACCGTGTGAGCCTCCCAAACATGGCACTTGCTTCATCAAGGCAAGCAAGGAAAACAGTCTGCTAAGAAGACAGGAGTCAAAAATCTTATGTACCGGAATCACAGAAGTAATTTCCCATCTTTTTTCCCTGACCCTGTTGGTTAGGAGCAAGTCACTAGGCCAGAAGGTAGTTGAGTCAGTAAGCAAGGGCTTACACAAAGGTGTGACTACAGGAGGCTGGGATTTGGGGAGCCATTTGGGAGTCGGCCTGCCACAATTAACAATTTTTATTTGGTCACAAAAGTATAAGAGTTTTACAGCCTTTTTTTTTTCTTTCCTAAAATTACTCTCTAACCTTAGTTTTGGCTTTTTTGTTTGTTTGTTTAGTGTGTGTGGTATATGTTTCTGTCGTGACCTCAGTTTCGTTTCTCTGGCCCAATTGTCTACTGATTTTTCCCACCCTTAAGTTAATTATAATTAGCTCATGGCTCCTTCCAGCCCACATCTGAATATTCCCTCCTGGTTGAGGTAATCACATAGATCAGATTATACATGTGTGTCTGTGTGTGTGTTCATATATATTTAGACATATATATATATGTCAAAAACATGCAAATACAATAATATATTTCACTCTTACTACTTCTCTTTTGCTCTTTCATCTGTTCCTCTAAATTATGGAGCACCCAACTTTACCTTCCATGTACTCTGGCCACCCCATTTCTACGCCATTTCTATTGTTTGTTTGTTTGTTTTTTCCCCCAGTTATGATCTCCTCCCTTTTCTCTCTGCCTTAATCTTGCTCATGTTTTAAGTCTAAATTCACGTGTTCTTGATGAGTCTTTGTCTCTTTATAAGCTATTTCTCCCTTATCTTAACTAACAAAGTATTAATAATTTATACCATATAAAGTTATCACTTGACTGTAAATTATTTTGAACCAGTATCCAATTGTTTGAAATTTATGAGTCTCCTTTCCCTAATAAGTTCTTTGATCAATATTGCTCACTGCACTATAACCAAGGATGATTTATATTAGTCACCACTAAAGTTTAATGAAATATTCTTCCAGTGTCTTTCTTATGGAAGTCATGCCTTATACTTAATCTCTAACCTCAATGCCTAACATTTGGCTGAACACATACAAGGTATTCAGTAAATGCTTATTGACCTGGTATGGGGAACTATTAAATATTTAAGGCATGTAAATAATTTCATTGAATATATTTTCAACATCGTAAGATGAGGTTATACCTTTCTAGAATTAGTATCTACTGCAATGTATAAACCATATGGACACCCTTAAGAGGGACCTGCATAAATTTAGGAAACGCATAGAATTTATATGACGCCCAAGGGTTTTTCTTCAAACACAGGAAAGTAAAATTGTAAGTTGTTCATGATAAAAGCTAAATATTTCCTTAAAACAAAAGGAAAAATAGGATACTTTAGTCATTCTCACTTTAAAATAATAGTAATTTATATTCCAAGACTATTGTTCCCTAGTTTCTGGGCTCTAAACTTTGCTCAAACACTGGCCTGTGATAGAATTTGTACTTATAATGTTAAAATATTATATTTTGAAATATCATATTTGTGTACATTTTTTAGATTTAAAAACATTTTTTAATGAATTTCCACTGATTTACACAAAGATCTTTAAGTACAATAAGTATTTGAGAATTTTCTTCCTCTAGTATGTATTCTTTAACTCTACATCTGAAAAGGGGAATTGTATTTTTCTTAAATTTGTATGTGATCATGCAAATAAAATAGACCACTTCATTGTTCCAGGCATATTTTTCTGGGAAAAGCTCAATGAAAAACATTCATTTAGAATAAGTCTCAAGTGGTGTTGCAATTATTTTTAGTTGTCAGTAAAATACAAACAGTTTCCTTTATCATAATTTAGTCAACCACATTGCTGATGCTGTAATCACGGACTGTCTTAGTACATCCAGACTATTATAGCAAAAGTATCATGAGCAAGTAGCTTATTAAAAAACAGAAATTTATTTCTCCAGTTCTGGTGACTGAAAGTCCAAGACCAAGGTGCTAGCAGATTGGGTGTCTGGTGAGAGCCCATTTTCTGTTTCACAGAGGACACTTTTTCTTTGTGTTTTCAGATACTGGGAAGGGTTAGGGAACTCTGTGGGGTCTGTTTTATAAGCACACTAATCCCAATCACGAGGACTCCGCCCTCAATACTGAAGCACCTCCTACAGGTCCCACCTTCTAACACTATCTTTTTGGGGGTTGGATTTCAACATCTGAATTTTGGGAGACATAAATATTCAGACCATACCATTGACCAAGTTCAAGTGTTTGTAATAAACTAGATATATAAAGGCGAAACACTTACATAGAAGGTTTTTTTGCAGGATTCAATTGGAATGATTTTTAAATATTGCTTTTTACTGATTTTCAAAACAGTACATTGTTATTATAGAAAAAAGGAAATCATAGGAGATGATAAAAGAGAAGAAATAAAAGGCACAGGTAATATCACCACTCAGAGATAATTAATTAATATATTTATATAGTCCTCCCTTTTTCTATGTGTGTATATATATGTGTGCTTTTTCTTACTTCCAGAAAACATGGGATCATAGAAATAGGTTTTTTTCTTTATTAAATTAACATTGCTTTGAATTTATTTTCTGACAACAGACAGTTTTCAAAAATATTATGTGTAGTGGCTATATTATAGTCTGTCATATATTTATCTACCATAAATTTTTATGTATCATAGTTTATGTACCATGTTTTATGGTACATAACTTATGTACCATATTTACCATACTATTTATGATGCCATATATGTATCATACGTACCATAGTTTATTATCTTTTTTAGATATTTTGATTGTTTCCCCCCTTTTTTTTAATATAATGAAACTTTGAACATATCTCTAGGTATTCATTTCATTATTCATCACAATAGATTTCTCAGAGGAACCACAGTCTCCTAAGACTCTTGCTAAACACTTTCAAATAATCTTTTTAAAGACTGTATGAGTGTATATGTGTGTCTAGGGCCAATAAGTATATTTGTGCATTTATGTTAATAGCAACTCCTGGAGTTGTGAAGTCCAGGACTCCCACGATTAAACTTTGATTACTCCTAGTATGAGTATAGCAAAGTATGAGTGTACACATCTCGCTTAGTGTCACTAATATAAATGTAATCACTTTTAAAAACAATGACATTACAAAAGATGGAAAAACACTGAGCATCAGTTAAGGTTCAGTTGCATTTAGCAGAGACTTAAAAAAAAAAAAAGTGGTATAAAGAAGGTAGAAGTTGGTTTTTCCTCTTACTCAGAGGTCTAGACCTAGGCAGAGGGGGACTATATCTGGGAGTTGGGTTCTTATCACAATGTTTTCCAAAGACACTCATTATTGTAATTATGTTTCCCCACCACAGCATTTTGCTGCCATCCACTTGGTCTAAGATATCCCACATCACCACAACCACCGTGTTCCAAAAAGGTGATGGAGGAAAGTGAAAAGAAGAAAGGGGAGCCAGGGGCGCCTGGATGGCTCAGTGGGTTAAAGCCTCTGCCTTCGGCTCAGGTCATGGTCTAAGGGTCCTGGGATCGAGCCCTGCGTCGGGCTCTCTGCTCGGCAGGGAGCCTGCTTCCCTTCCTCTCTCTCTGCCTGCCTCTCTGCCTGCTTGTGATCTCTGTCAAATAAGTAAATAAAATCTTAAAAAAAAAAAAAAAAAGAAAGAAAGTAGAGCCAGAGCTTTCCTTCCTTTCAAGGATGCAATGCAATTTGCTTATGAAATTTCTGTACACAGCCTATTAATCAGCACTGAGTCACCTGGCCGAAGCTGCTAGAGAAATTGGAAAATAAACTGCTTATTTTGGCCTGTTCTAGACCCAGCTAGAAACAAGGACTAACTGAAAGAAAAGAGAAGAGCAGTTTTGAAGGATGGTCTTACCATGCCACACAAAGATTCTTAAATTTACCATGTGTTTGATTACTATGGAGATTGACATTTTTTTAATACATTTACACACTTTTGTGAATTACAGAATAGCTCCCTCTGCTAATTTTTCCATTGGATTTGGTTTTTGGCAAGACTTTTGTTAAATCATTATTATTTATCACATTCATTTCTTCAAGTATTTTTATAATGTTTTTGGTTTCTTGGAGTCTTACGGGTGATGTGGTCAAAATCTACAATGACAATTTTAATTCTCTAATACCTAGGAAGTTATCCCATTCCTCAGGATTATATTCATCAATATTTTACTCTAGAATTTCAAAAATCAACTTTCACTTGTAATTCTCTTTTTATCTGCAGAGGTTTTTGTTTGTTGGCTTTTTGGTTTGGGTTTTTGAAAATGCTAAGAAAAGAAATATCCAACTTGATGCTTGTTTTTTTTATTAGCAATTAATGGGTTTTCTTTACTAATTAAAAAAATAATTTATTTGACATTATATTGAAAATTTTATAAAATGTGTTATGTTCTTCAGTCTAGCATCTCTTTAAGGATTGTCAGTTCTATTTTGTTGCCCTCTCCCAGACCGATTTTGAGCTAGGTTGTGTGAGTATGGTGTATTCTAGCATGATCCATTCAGGATGTTTCGTGTGACTCTACATCACTATCAAATACTTTGCCTATCACCCTTGTTCTTTAGTTTTTTCTTGAGTGTCACACTCTAGTTTTTCTATCTTAATGGAATAATAAATATTTATTTGGTAATTGGCACTTCAAACCTTTTCTTAGCTTTTCTTTCTTATTTGTTCTCTTTTGCTTGGTCAAATTTTTAAACAGCTAATTTGCTTTTGTTTAGGACTGTATTTTTTTTTAAAGATTTTATTTATTTATTTGACAGACAGAGATCACAAGTAGGCAGAGAGACAGGCAGAGAGAGGGGAAAGCAGGCTCCCTGCTGAGCAGAGAGCCTGATGTGGGGCTCAATCCCAGGACCCTGGGATCATGACCTGAGCCTAAGGCAGAGACTTTAACCCACTGAGCCACCCAGGCGCCCCCAGGACTGTATTAAAATGTTAAATTGGAGGGGTTAGTTGATTTGTAATATTCTACCCTTTTATTTATAAGCAGGGGTCTATATTCAAATATTCTTTGATTCTTATTGAACTCTTGTAGTTTTTTAAATGTACATAAAGCAGATTTCTTTTACAGTAATTTTTAATATTTTACATTTTTATTGCTATGGGGAATCAAATATTTTTCTAATATAACTCTAGCAAGAAATGCTACTGGTTATTAGGCATCCATCTTTTACATGACACTTTACTGAATCATCATATTAATTGAAATAGTTTCTCAATTTCTTTTTTTTAAATTTATTATTTGATAGAGAGAGATCACAAGTAGGCAGAGAGGCAGGCAGAGAGAGAGGGGGAAGCAGGCTCCCTGCTGAGCAGAGAGCCTGATGCGGGGCTCGATCCCAGGACCCTGAGACCATGACCCGAGCCAAAGGCAGAGACTTAACCCACTGAGCCACCCAGGCGCCCCTCTCAATTTCTTGATTACACATTCATTTTTTCCTTTAATGAAACTTGATCTGTTATTTCTGTTATATGCCTTCAAACATTGGCCAGAACTTCCCAAAAAAGTGACTAATATCTATCTTCCAAATTGTTCATAATTTGAATTGTAATCCCTCTAATATTTCACAGATTTCTGGGTATGGAGGGGAATATATCCTCAAAGTTATGATTCGGTAGATCTGGTATGTATACAAAGGTGTTGAAAAGGAACTAGATCATGTAGCCATAAAAAAATCCATTGGATGGATCACAACCAAAATTAATACATCTTGAAAGTTTTCAAGAGAATTACATTTTGACAATACAAAGGCAAGAAAAATGAGAAAATGAGTTTTGATAAACTGTATTATGGATTAATGATGTATTTAACATTTGGAATTAAAGTTTCCTAGGTGCCTATGTTCCAGTAATATATATATATATATATATACACACACACACACACATATGTGTATATATTTGTATACATATATATATAACTTTGACTTTTAAAGATTTTATTTATTTATTTGTCAGAGAGAGAGAATGAGCGAGTACAGGCAGAGTGGCAGGCAGAGGCAGAGGGAGAAGCAGGCTCCCTGCCGAGCAAGAAGCCCAATGTGGGACTCGATCCCAGGATGCCGGGATCATGACCTGAGCCGAAGGCAGCCGCTTAACCAACTGAGCCACCCAGGCGTCCCTAACTTTGACTTTTAAATATACTTTTGCTTTTATATATACACATATACATATACACACATATATACTTCAAAACTAAGAAAAATGGTATAGAAAAAAGCTTTTTATGTTTAAATTAGTATATGTTACAATAAAGTTGATTTGAAGGATCATTTTGTTATTACGTTTAAAAATTATTTATGCAAAGAATTAAAATACAAAATAAAAATAAAAATGCCTAGGAGTATCTTTCCTCGCTATACTGAGCATTAAATGAGCTCTGGAATATTTCCATCATTTGCCATTTAAACTGAGTAAATGGGGAGGGTGGGAGAGAATGGGGAGAAAAATTATTCAGTGATACTCTTCTTATGATGCTTTATTCCAAGGTGTAATCACTTCTTAGCAAAATGTGTGGTGTGGCTATTAGCAACGATTCCACTGCTCATGGCAGGAATTCTGAAGATTTCATAAGAGCAGTCAAGGAAACACAAACAATGATTCTACTCTTCTAGTGATTTTCAGCAAACTGGATTCAATTAAGCACAATAAATATCTCTTCAACTGGTCTTAAAAAGCCTTCCGAGGATGTGAACATGCCTAAAAAGAACAGTATTTCATGAAACCGCTGATTGTTCATTTTGGCTGAGGACCTTAGCCAGCAGTCCATATTTAGCTACAAGGTATGAAATGTTACTTGCTTTCAGTTAAAGATAACATGAAATACCAGGGAACGTTAGGAAAGAACTTACATACAGGTATTATTTTAGCATTAATGACTCCTGTTAAGTGCTATCAGAGTGGAAATTCTGACACTGAGAGGGCATTTACCCAGAATACTTCCGGGTCAATGATGCAGCCTATAGTGTTTCTACGTAGTGTTGTTAGCATCCCGTGTTTGGAATCTCACAGATTTGGGGTTGAATCTTAGGCAAATATCCCACCTTTCTAAATCCCAGTTACTCATCTGTGAATTAGGAATTATTTAGAAATATTATCTATTTCTGCTTCTTTGGCTTGTGAAACTTGAGATGATAGGTTGTGTGTGTGTGTGTGTGAGAGAGAGAGAGAGAGGCAGAGAGATATCGGAAAAGTCTGGATCATAATAACTCTAAATACATGATGTTTCATCATCATTATCATCAATATCATCATGATCAACTTTGTACAGAGTCATGAAGTTTCTGAACATCATAGCCAGGCATATTTGTTTTGTGATTTTGTGATTAATGATACATTAAAAGCTAATATGACATTCTAATATTAACTGTACCTAGAATCTACTCTTCCAAAACCTTTCCGTTTTTATTGTAAGCTATAGCACAGATGATTTCAGAGCCTCAGTTTTGCAGTGAGGCATTTGTTCGTGTTTATGTATATTCCTCAAGGACATTTTGATGATAGTCTATAAATTACGGAAACTCCCCTCATCCTTTGGCTGCTACAAATGGCTCAGTATAATAATGTCACTAAGCATTCATACCCAAGAGGAGGTGAGACTCCTTCCCTCCATCCCCTTGCTGACACACCTCGGGCCTTGATCTTGGGACGGGGCTTTAGCTTTTCTAGGAGCATTCTGGGGTCCACAAGGCCTCATGCTTGTTCCTCACCCTCCAGAAAGCTGAAGTTCTGCCCATCAAGAATTCATTAGTAATACTGAGCCTGTTGTCTCCTCTATTATCCAAAAAGTCAAGGATTGCTTCTCTAGTGAGGGATCCTTCAGTGCTTTCTCATGTGTCACTATCTGCTTCCGTTGCCTTTCTCCTCAAAGGACATTTTACTCATTATCTATAGATGGTCCTCCATTAGGCCTCCCTTTGGACGTATTCCTTTTATAAGTATTGTCAATTTTGTCTTTTTAGAAAGCAGAGCCTGACAAAGAGGGCTGATGGCTGCTATTGTATGAGGCAATACGATCCACAAAGAATGAGTGAAGAAGAGGGAGAATTAAGGAAGGAAGGAGGGAAAGGAGTAGGGGATCTGTCTTTATTTAAAATTCTTATATTTGGCTCATCGTTGATTTTTCAACTTAACTTTGAGTTTCTTTTAAAACCTACTTAAAAACATTCTGTATGTTCGTTACTGAGATGTTGAGGTCCTCTTAATTTTTTCATCCAAAGCAAGTGCTTACCCACCTTGCCCCAGTTCCAACCCTGTCTGTGTCACGAGTTACCAGTCTGGCTGCCAACAAGTGAAACTGACTGTCTGATCCAGGAACTTTGTTCCTCAAGGTGTATTGGCAGAATTTGGGGGCCATTCCAGCAGTGGGGAGGAAGTGGGAAGAATGTATGAGTCATCTTCCCTTTCTGTTGCTTTAGATTTTATTTAATGGGTATTATCTCCTTTGCACTCCAAGGGTATGCATGTGAGAGCATGGGGAGTGAGAGGCACATACATGGGCATAAGACGAGGCACTGTGTGGTTATGCCTGCATGAAGGTGGTCAGAGGTCATCCAAGTTGAAAGACGGAGCAGATGAGGTAGGGAAGATGTGAAAAGGCAACAAAGAGGAGTCTAATAGAATCTATCCCTGGCACTATTCAGCCACTTCAGTGCTCTCCATTGGGTGTGGCTGCCACAATAAAATGAGAAAAAGCAAATGGCCCTCACTTCTTCCCAGAGAGAGAAAGAATGTGTTCAATCAGGTCAATCATCCTTAAAGGATGTTCTTTAAGATGGTAGCCAGTGGCACTCTCTGAAAAGCTTAATGCAAGTGGGCTAGTGGAATCAGCTAGAGTCTCTGTTTCTGTAGCTGGGCTCAAAGGCGTGATTGGTATTTATTGCCTCCTTCCTCCACTATGCATTCTAGATTTCCTTCACTTTTGCACAATTCTTGGGCTGACCCATGTGACTTGCCTGGTAGGGTGACCTAAATCTTCCTTTCAGAGTTGTCTAAATCTCCTTCCTTTTGCTGCTACTTTTTCTTTGGTATTTTGGGATAATGGTCATTGCATTTTCTAATTTACTTCAAAACTGGTCACAGAAGTACCAAGAGATGTCCTATGGGATCCCCTGGGTCTCAGATTTACTCCTCCCTGGCCCCACTCTGTAGCCACAACCCTGACTTTTCATGATAATCACGAGCCTTTACTTCCACCAGTACAGCAGCTCCTTCATTTGCTTGTGGATCTGCTGGGATGAGGAGCTCAGCAGGAATCCTGAAGGTTGTGACTCCAAGTCCCGTGGTACCTTAATATGTCCTTTAGCGGAAGCATTCCCCTTTGGGATTTAGGATCTCTAACCCTGCATAGCCTAAAGCTGCAGGGCTGGGCAGCATGTGTTCTACCAGTGGGTTCCTGGGAGTGATTGTAAAGAAGGGCCAATTCTACTCTATCCCATGGCTTCAGGACCCAAGCAGTCTAGCTCATGGGGACACGGGAGTATATATCGGCAATCAATTCAGTGAATGGCCTGTGTCCTGGACATCAGCACTGCAGTCCCACAAGGTTTTGGGTTTAAGCTTGTACTTTGAGATTTCATCGGGCCATCTCAGTAGTCATGTTTATAAACTGACTACTTCTGAGTGACTGTGTACATGAAGTCAATGTGTGTGTCATGATTGGTACACTTCTTTTATTCTTAAAATAAGTTCCTTTAAGTGAGGCAATGCTATGTGCAATACCGTTCAGGTACCTATTTGGAAAGTCATGCTTCCAAAGGCTCTGCAGCCAAGAAAGAAATATGAAAGAGTTGTTACCTTGGGGGAGGATAAGTCATCATTCTCCAGGGTGGAAGACATCCGATGTAACTAACTTGCTGATAAAGGCTAGATCATATTCCCAAGTCATGGTATCATAGAGAGGGCTCAAGGTAAGTTTTTGCTGCTCTTAGGCTTGGGTCTTCAGCAGTGGCAGTCTAGATCAGTCTTCTAGAAAGGGGGTCTGTGCGATTACATCTATTAATGCCCTTTATCTCTGTCATCAGTACCATTCTGCTCAGTACCATTCTGCTTATACCTTGTATAACCCTAAGATAACCAAGAAGTGCTGGCTGCCATTTAGAGGATGAGTCCTCCTGCTTGTTTAGAGCTTTCACATTGGTAGACACTTTCCAAAGGGTATTAACATGTGATACAAAATTTGATCATTCCCAGGGACCCAACTACAAATTACCTCCTTGGGTGTCCATCCCTGGGTTTCTAGTCTTGCTCCTTTGAGGCTCATGACCAACCAACCAGGACATTTGTTACCTTCCCAAGGAGTACATGCACATCTATAACTAAAGACACTTCTAGTTGCATGTAAAGTAGGTGGCTAACAGTTCTGTAACCCACAAACATATCACCTGAAAGCATTTCCCTTTCTTACTATATTTTTAGGGCAACACTAGAGTTGAGCTATAAAGTATCAACAGTCAGCTTTTAGCCAACACCAACATAACAAATACCAGCCAAGCCAGCGTTCTCTCTTCCTCCATCCTTTGGTGGTAGGGAATCTCACACGAGGCCAGAAGTGTGAGTGGAGAGAGAGATCTTGGTAGGTAAAGTAGGTAACATGACATTCGGGTTACCTTATTCCTATTTACTCATGCTCTCTGGATCTGCTAAGGCCCAGTCCCATATATGTGCCTTCCGTCAAGCGATGGGCTACCGCGACGTCCACCTGAACCTATCCCTCAGCAGATACGATTATATCCAGCTTCACAGGGTACTTCCAACTGTATAGGTGATGTGTATTCTAAAGCCAGACATTTATTTAAAAAATGTAATTGGTATTTCCATGTTACACATTTTAATGTTTAGGTATTAGAGTACTAAAGCCTAGGTTTGAAAATAAATTTTGTAAAAATTTCCTATTTCCTTTTGAAGCTATTGGCCTTAAGCATATCAATAACAAAGGAGATATAGAAGTTGTATAAAATTTGGAGATTATTTAGCTTTTAAAAAATAAGTGTGTAGGGGACGCCTGGGTGGCTCAGTTGGTTAAACCACTGCCTTCGGCTCAGGCTCAGGTCATGATCCCAGCGTCCTGGGATCGAGTCCCACATCAGGCTCCTTGCTCGGCGGGGAGCCTACTTCTCCCCCTGCCTCTCCCTGCCACTCTGTCTGCCCGTGCTCGCTCGCTCTCTCTCTCCATCTCTCTGACAAATAAATAAATTTAAAAAAAATAATAAGTGTGTAGAGTATTATAAGTTTTGGGCTTCGTGAAGTTTAGACACCATTCAGATAGGTATCTTCTGGATTAGTAAGTTTGAAGATTTACATTAATGGAGATTACATTAACAGTAAGCCAAATTTTAAGAAGAAAAATATTATCTGCACAGTTCATAAAAACAGGCTCAAATAGGAATTAGGTCACCTTCCAGATCTCTTTAAATACATAACCATAAATTAGTTTTTAAAAACATTGCAGTGGATTTTATTACACTGTGATCCTTAAAATTTTACTAAGATAGGATTTTGTTAATGTCTGCTTTTTATTCAACCGAAGTTCAGAGATTAAACAGCCATGCTACTTAGGAATAACATAAACATCGAAAGGCTTTCTTTAACACTTCATCAGGCGACTATGTTGGGTCTTAAACACAGCCAACAGCACTTTCCACATGGTCAGGCATCCACCTTAGCCTCTGTGGCTGAAAAAGCACAGCACATGGCTTTAGGGATTGCAAACCAGAACAGCCGAGTGCCTAGGACAGTCCCCACCAGGAGATGGATCTTTCTCCTGTCCTCAGTTCCACTCCCCAGCTGCCTGGTCCTAAGCAGAGAGTGTCAACTTTCTTGTGCCTTTGGGTACCAAACTCCGGCTGTAGCCCGGGCAGGCCGGTGTTGCAAGTTGAAGAGAGGTACAACACCGCTGTGAGATCAATCCTCCACGATCCCCTCAGCTCCCTTTCAGTTGGGGAGTTAGGGAGCAACAGGTCTTTTAGAAAGTTTATACCAAGTTCAACTCCTGTTGACAGTTCCTGAGCACAGCTGTTTCCCAGGCCTTCAGTGACTTAGCATTCCTGAATTGAAGTCTAATTGTGTATGCCCTGGGTGGTGCAGAAGACTCGACCCCCCATGGCTTTGCTCTTTGGGGAAGTAGCCTTTTTGGAGAACACCACACATTATTTGCCTTGGGGGGGGGAGTTTATTTTTCTATCTCCACTGAAAACGCTGCAGGAGAATTTGGCTTTCAGTGGGAGTCCATCTCTCTCTCTCTCTCTGCACCTGCCTAACCATGAGAATCTGCTCTCCATAGCAAGCCAGTCTGCAGTTCCTCACCATTTGGGACCAAAAGTGTATTGAATGCTTACAATATGCTTTATGTTTATATAATGTAATCCTTGTAAGAACCCCCAGGCACAGGCCCTACTGTCCCTTTTTTAAATATGAGAAAAACTGAGATACAGAGTAATTGAATAAAGTGTAGCTATGAAGTCTTCAGTTAGACTATGGGGAAGCTGGGAGACAAACTGAAATCTGTAGAACTCTTTACAGAGCGGTGCAAACGCCTGAATTTAGGTCTGTGGTTGATGAGCTCTTTATCTCAGTGTTACAGGTAACACTCAGATAACAAACCTACCGAAGAACTAGAGAAAGCTAAGATACATGGTGTTATTTTGTTTGGGGGTAAAATGTCAGGCAGTAAATTACAGGTTGTGTTTACAATGATTGTTGAATGAAATACATCATTAAATATCTAAAGGAGCAAGATTTCTTAAACGCTCTGTCGTGATAAGGACTGTTTCTCATCTGTGTTGTCTTTCTTGGCAAAATTAGGTGGTTTGAATGAAAATACTTTAATTGATTTTTAAGATTACAAGTCTTTCCCCTTTGTAATGACCACTGCATACTGCGGCAAAATTGGAATGCGAAAAGTATTCTGAATGTCTGGTCAACCAAATGAGATCCCTAGTGACTGTGAGAAGAATTTAAGAACAAAATTTCAGCTTTCCAGGTTTGTTTAATACTTTGCTGAAGGCTTACCTTTTTAACCCAACACTGGGGTGACTTAGAAAATCACAAATAGCAAACACATGCACATGTCCCATCACTCCTATCTTGCATTCATGGAAGACTTTACTATAATCAATTACTAATCACATGTTCTTTCCCATTAAAACTGAATGTTGTCTCAGACATTTTTCAACATGGGGGCTTGAGGCAGCACTGAACATTTGACTTGAGTTACTACAGGTATTAATTTTATTTTCCATCTCTGACATAGACATCTCTACAATAGCTACACATAAGGCTAAAAAGGAAATATTGATTTCTTACTTGTTGTTGTTTTTTATGTATCGTGCTAGACAATGGAAATAGAACACTTAAAAGTTAAGATCATTTTATCTTCAGAGTAGGCAAACTTGTTGTAAGATACTGATCACTACATTCATCTGTTGATGGATAAAGAAGATGTGGCGCATATATATATATATTTATATATACACATATATGTATACACACACACAATGGAGTATTATGGAATATATATGGAATACATATGTATATGTTCCATAATATATGGATATGGATATATGAATATATATGTATATATTCCATGGAATATATACACAAAATGGAATACACACACACACACACACACACACACACACACACACACTCACTGGAATATTATGCAGCCATCAAAAAAATGAAATCTTGCCATTTGCAATGGCATGGATGGAACTAGAGGGTATTAAGCTAAGCGAAATAAGTCAGTCAGAAAAAGACAATTATCATATCATCTCACTGACGTGTGGAATTTAAGAAGCAAACAGAGGATCATAGGAGAAGAGGGGAAAAAATAAAATAAGATGATACCAGAGAGGGAGACAAACCATAAGAGACTCTTAATCATAGGAAACAAACTGAGGGTTGCTGGAGGGGAGGGTGTTGGTGAGGGGGGTGGAAGGATGGGGTAACTGGTGATGAACATTAAGGAGGGCACATGATGTAATGAGCACTCTGTATTATTAAGAATGATGAATGACAGGCTTGTACCTCTGAAACCAATAATACATTATCTGTTAATTAATTGAATTTAAATAAAAATCTTTAAAAAAAGAAACCAATTATTAAATCTCAATGACTTCATCAAATAAAAATTTATCACTTGTGCAAAGCCCCTTGCAAGTAATACTGATTGGGTGGCTCCATGGGGGAGCTGTCACCCAAGGAGTGTTGCCAGACACCCTGCTCCTTCTAACCTGTGGCTCTGCCATCTCCTAGCTTGCTGAGAAGAGAACATGAGAGCATGTGAACTATTTAACCACGGAAGCCTGGAAGTGACACCAGTTATGAATATTCACATCCATTAGCCAGGGAAGGTCACATGGCCTCAACTAAATACAAAGAGACTAGAAAATTTATTACTGACTAGACTTCTTCCTAAGAGAAAGTATGGAAGGATAACCTGAATGTTTTAGTGGTCAGCTAGTTAACTTGTGGAAAAATAGGCAGGGTACTTCACTCATGGAATTTTCTAGTTAATATAAGCTTTAGTCCCCATCTGTTTGTCTCAAGTTCTTCATTTCTTTTTTTTTTTTTTTAAGATTTTATTTATTTATTTGAGAGAGAGTGAGTAAGAGAGAGAGCATGAGAGGGTAGAAGGTCAGAGGGAGAAGCAGACTCCTTGCGGAGCTGGACACTGATGAGGGACTCCATCCCAGGATTCTGGGATCATGACCCAGCCGAAGGCAGTCACCTAACTCACTGAGCCATCCATGCACCCCAAGATCTTCATTTCTAGCAGCATATATGTCCTTTTAAAAATCTAAGATCATATATATAGTATAAATAGTGTCTAAATTTCAAGCTATCCATCTTTCTTGAATTAACATGAACTTGTATGCCTCTCTATTATCGGAATTCTTTTTTTTTTTAAGATTTTATTTATTTATTTGACAGACAGAGATCACAAGTAGGCAGAGAGGCAGGCAGAGAGAGAGAGGGGGAGGCAGGCTCCCCGCTGAGCAGAGAGCCCGATGCAGGCCTCAATCCCAGGACCCTGAGATCATAACCTGAGCTGAAGGCAGAGGCTTTAACCCACTGAGCCACCCAGGTGCCCCTATCACTGGTATTCTTGTTCTTCTTAGCTTTACCATCACAGAGCTGTCTTCCGCACTTTCTACTCTCCCTTACTTAACCAGATCTATCCAGTTTAGAAATAATGTTAAGATTATTTTTCAGCAGGGTGTTTTTTTTTTAAGATTTTATTTATTTATTTGACAGACAGAGATTACAAGTAGGCAACAGCGGCAGGCAGGGAGAGAGAGGAGGAAGCAGGCTCTCCGAGGAGCAGAGAGCCTGATGCGGGGCTCGATCCCAGGACCCTGGGATCATGACCTGAGCCGAAAGCAGAGGCTTTAACCCACTGAGCCACCCAGGCGCCCCTGGGTGTTTTTTTTTTTTTTTAATACTTTTCCTCAATTCCCCCAATCCTATATCAACTTGAAATTAGCATTGCCTTCCTCAAGAGGTATTCCTAATTCCATCCAAATCACATACTTTTCACAGCTGGCAAATTTATCTCTCCATAACTTTTTCTAACGTGTGATTTTTTTATACTGAAATTTCCATATTTATACTAAAGTTTCCTTTTTCAGTACATACTGACACCTCATTTTGTTAGGACATGCCAGGGCATGGAGCATTCCCTATCATTGTATCTAGGTGAACACTGGCTTTGTGGGAGTAGTTCTCTTGCTGTTGTTTCTTATCTCCTCTGGTTTTGAATGGAAACCACACCCTCTGCTTCCTCCTTGTGATTTTTTAAGACTAAAGTGGAGGGTTCCCTACATATTCTTTAACTCATTTTCCCAGGAAGGGAAGAATTACTCTAGACTGCACTGTTTAATATGATAAATATGAGTCACATGTGGCTATTGAACACTTTAAGTGTGGCTGGTCTGAATTAAGATGAGCTCTAAGTTTCAAATTCAGTTGAGATTTCAAAGGCTGAGAACAGTCTACGGCCATACCACCCTGAACACGCCCGATCTCGTCAAAGGCTGAGAACAAAAAGATAACGAAATATTTTCTTTAAAATTTGTGTCTATTTTTGGTATTGAGTTAATATTTTGGATACATTGGATTAAGAATATGATTAAAATGAATTCCATCTAGGGGCACCTGGGTGGATCAGTGGGTTAAAGCCTCTGCCTTCGGCTCAGGTCATGATATCAGGGTCCTGGGATAGAGCCCCTCATCAGGCTCTCTGCTCAGCAAAGGGCCTGCCTCCCCCTCTCTCTCTGCCTGCCTCTCTGCCTACTTGTGATCTCTGCCTGTCAAATAAATAAATTAAATCTTTAAAAAAAATAATTCCATCAATTTTTAAAATTTTTTTAGTCTATCTCAAAGGAAAATTAAAATTTCACATGCAACTTACACATGTCCTTTGGACAACCCCATACTAGACAGGCTGTTTTGAAAATATGAGTGAATGAATTTGGTTACATAGCCTTTGTGGTTAAGTAATGGTCATGCTATATGCAGTTTAAAAAGACTGATGCTGTGAGTCTGCTGTTGATTTGGTTTGGAGTCCATGGATAAGATACATCCTATTTTTTCTACTTTATATTGTTTTTCCTGGTAAGTTTAATCATGAAAACAAACCTTTAAATATTCTGAGAGTGTAATTTGACTTGAAAAGTCATTTGAAAAGAATGATTAATGAATGCACCAGTTGGTCTTAGAAGGTGTGCTGGCTTTCTTCAAAATAGAAGTCTTGGCATTCACTGTGACCCTGAGTGTCAAAGACATGCTTCCTTGATTAGATTGTTTTGTTCTAGTATCACAGCCTCAACAATACATCCCTGTTTTACCTACACCATATTATTTGAAAATCTGTTATATTATATGGTGACATAGACTTTAGGTACTCAGATGTTTTACTTTTACGAAAAATTAGGATATCTGTCAGAATAGAAAATAGCAATTAACATTTCTTCTGCTTTCATTGATTGATTGATTCTTACAGTCACAAGTCTTTCACATTTTCCCCAAATTTACTTCATCAAGTAATCATCAAGACCATTCAATCATTAGGTTGAGAATGTCAGGTCAATATCTGTTTAAGTCTCTCAGGTCTAAAATGAAAGCCTTGTCCATTTTGAGAGGATAATGATGAGAACAGTGAATCTGCAGTGACTTCATTACCCAATTTCCATTTTCATGAGGATAAAAGGCATTTATGGAAAATTTGATCATGGATTTGTTAAGAAGTCCTTGTTAACTTCTTAAAGTAAACCTTCCTAAAGAAGAACTCCAGCAATCAGTGAGCTGAGCTGTAATTTTAAATTTTTTAATTTTATTTTTTTTAAAGATTTTACTTATTTATTTGTCAGAGACAGAGGGAGAGAGAGCGAGCGAGCACAGGCAGACAGAGTGGTAGGCAGAGGCAGAGGGAGAAGCAGGCTCCCTGCCGAGCAAGGAGCCCGATGTGGGACTCGATCCTAGGACGCTGGGGTCATGACCTGAGCCGAAGGAGCCGCTTAACCAACTGAGCCACCCAGGCGTCCCTGAGCTGTAATTTTTTAAAAGCTAATTATTTCAGAATATGAATTTAGAGTGAGAATCCACTTCTTTGATATTCAGACAGTGCAATATTAAAGTGAAGGGGTGTGTATAAAAAATCAGTAGTGGCTAGAGTCATCGCCATGGTGACAGACACCTTGAACTGTAAGGTGGCCTTTTGCATATGACAATATCACCTTTAAAAACACATTTCCTTGGCAATCCAGCACTTATCACTGTGTAGTTGCTCTTTTTTTTTTTTTTAAGATTTTGTTTATTTATTGGACAGAGAGAGAGATCACAAATAGGCAGAGAGAGAGGGAGAAGCAGGCTCCCCGCCGAGCAGAGAGCCCGATGTGGGACTCGGTCCCAGGACCCTGAGATCATGACCTGAGCCGAAGGCAGAGGCTTAAGCCACTGAGCCACCCAGGCGCCCCTGGGTAGTTGCTCTTAAGAGAGTTTGTGTACTGCGGTACTTTTCCCAGACTTGCTCTGTCTTCTCGATTCTTTGTTTTAGGTTGATGAATTAAGATCGTTAGTAAAATAACCTCAAGTGAATATTTCGCAGAGATGTTCCATAGAAGAAATACTGAAGAAATTTCCGATTTTACTTTTCCACTGTTGGCTTTCCAGTTTGTTTGTTGTTGTTTTCTGTTCTTTATTAAATGTATCCTTGTTGAGATGTTATTTCAGAAGCTGGTGACTTTGGTAAGAAGAAATTGTAATCTGCCCATGTCAGTTAGCTTGATCACCATGTAGATAAGGTGGGAGCATGGGTAATAAAGAGCATATGGGAATCTCAGAAAGCACTTGAAGATGATAAAGATGCTCCCGAGCTTGAGACCTTTGTATAAGGTGGTGTGTGATTTGTATAAGGTAGAGGTGATTTGCTCTTGGGCTTGATGGAATCTACTGGTAGTGTTGCTATCAATCCACAAAGGGAGGTCAAGATGGTCATTTAGCCCAGGTATTTATTAATCTGGGGAAGCTGTAAATATACACCTTTGATATTATCTGCAAATGAGCTTATTTTTATGTCAAAATTATTAATATAATAAATGTAAGTTCAAGCATTTTATAATTTCTGGAAATGTAGTGGGTTGGTGTTTTGTGTTGGCATTGAAATAAAATATTCCCAAATCTTCAAAAACTGGAAATATCCTAGATCTCTCCAGATTTCTACAAGGTCCTGCTATCATCTAGTGAAAGAGTAGCTAAAAGATACCGTGCGGATGGGAAAAAGCCTCCAAGGCTATAATGTGGTCTCAGATCCTTGCTCTAGTAGCTGCTGGCTGAGACAGCTTTAGTTTCCTTACTAAGGTATAGATAATACTTTAAAGAATTTTTTGAAGAAGAATTGAGGTAGTGTGTATTGTGATACTGATAATTGCCAGTTACAAAATAATCATTAGCCAAGAATGTCATTAATAACAGAGATGACTGATCAGTATTTTTTTTTTCTATGCACAGAGAATGTCTCTGTGTGCAAAGCTTGACACTTTTCGTTCTGACTCCTGGAATCCGGTTTTCTAGGTCTTCTCTCAGAAGAACCTATTTATTGCTAACAGTGGACCCATTGATAGGTACATTGAAAGTGTATCTTCTGCCTTCTTTGTTTATGAACACACTGCTATAGAGCAGAAGTCTTTGATGCTCCATGGGAGCATGGCTATCACTTCTAGTAGACTCCATTCTTTATGCTACAGCTGCACTGGTAAATGCATCTACCAAATGCATCTACTCTTTTTTTTTTTTTAATTTGAGAGAAAACATGTATTTATTTGAGAAAGAGAGAGAGAGAGAGAGCAGGGAGTGGGGTAGAGGGGGAGGGAGAAGGACAGAGCCTGACATGGGGCTCGATCTCAAGACCTGAGATCATGACCTGAGCCAAAACCAAGGCTCAGAAGCTTCGCTGAGTGATCCACCCCAGTGCCATGCATCTCTTCTTAGCATTTCCTTAAAAGAAGCCAATATAGAGACTTCACATTTCAGAGTAAGTATTTTTCTGCAGTAAGAGGGTAGTTTAAAAAACTGTCTTAAATTCGAAATATGATAGGGCTGTAAATGAATTATGAAAATCAACCCCTAGCAGTGAAAGCATATACAATAGAGTTATGAGTAAGTTCCTTCTTCTGTGGTACAGCCAGTCAGAATGTAGGAAGATGAAGGCCTCGGCATAGTGGGTGACTTCGCCTAGGCAAGGAGCAACCAGGAAAGAACCATGGAAGGAATGGAAGTCCATGGGGCTGCTGAATAATTGGTAGAGTCTCTGTAGACTCTGAAGAGGGAAGCAAGCACCACAGACATATGGCACAAAATGAGTTCCAGTGGAAAGAATCTGGCTTCCTGAGGAATGGCATAGCAATATGTTACAGGATAAAATTTGTATGAGAAAGATAGAGAGATAATGTATTCTTCACATTCTACAAATAGGATTGACTTTGCATTTTATTTTAATGTTACTTGGAAATCATTCTTCCTTTCATTAGGCGAGTTTTCTTAAGTCACATCCAAAGACAGTTGGAATCAGAGAGAGATTCCTGTGGTTCCTGGTTGCGTTACTTTAATTCTGACCATTAATCAGGCTGAAAGTGGGTGTTCTGAAAACATGAAAACTAATTCTTTAAATGTATTTGACAAAGACTGTGCAGAACTAACATGTACCTGATGGGTTTTTCACTTGTAAGTCCACTTTTTAAATTAACTATAGCTTGCATTCAAAATAAACATATTAATAGCATTTTCTTTGTCAATCTTATTCTTTTGTTTGCCCAGAGCTCTGGTTGAGCTGATTTATGTTAAATTGACTAAGATAGATGACCCACAATAAACCAATATTGTATTTGTAATTGTGAATTCAGAGAGGTGAATGTGGGAAACAATAATAATTTCAGGTATCTTTTAACAACTAGATTAAACTACCACAAAATGAAACAAATAGTATCTTTGTGTTTGTTCTTACCCAAGGCTTATATCTGAAAAGCGTTATTGCTGTAGTAATTGATTTTCTTGTATTCTAAAGTAACAAAGGATTTTTAAAATGTTTTCAGGTAACCTTAAAAAAAAAAGGTGATTTATTTTCTGCTAAGTCTTGTTAGCGATCAATGGTAACAAGGACTGTAAAAGTGCCTTAGAGAATGCTTAATTATCTGCTTGAGATGCTCTAAGAACAACCAAAAGAAAGGCATGTAAAAAGTTAATTAACTTTCTCTAAGAACTATATCCACCCAATTAAACCATAACTGACATACAGTTATCCCACGTCATAACCTTTGCGATATTGAAGCATAAGAGAGAAAATCATTTTTAGCAAAAGAAATAAAATAAGTAATAGGAATTGAGAACCAAACAGTTGACTACCTGGGTTAACCTCCAAAAGCTTTTCATTTGATCACTTCACTTTTATAGTCTCCTCAATATGCTCGTCCTTAAAAGATGGCCAAAACACTCAAAATAACCCATAGAAATGCACAAAGAAGGTCTCTGATGTTGTAAAAATACTAAGGGAAAATGGGCTCATTATGATGGCTCTTCACAAGTCTGAAATCATCAGATATGAGAAATCCCTGCAGAAGAGCTTTTATTTAATTTCCTAGATGAGTACTGCCTTTCTGGTCAAGGAAAAATGTAGCCTAAGCGTTCTTTTATCACTTGGAGGAACTTCAAGAGATAGGGAAATTATTTCCTTACAAAAATAGACAATCATTTTAATGAACTACTTCTATGTTAGGAGACAGGACTGTAGAATAGTCTAGATTTGTGACCCAGAAAAACCCTCTATGATGTTGATGTGACTTAAGGGCTTATGCATCAAATTAATCTGTGACAGAATTAGCAAGATATTTGACATCTGTCATAGTATTGCACATTATCTTTTTCCATGCCGTCTTTGATCTTCCTTGAGAGCCCTGTCAAGGGAAATTGCCTATCTAACAGAGAATGCATCCCAGTTTAAGCCCTTTAGCCTGTACCATGTGTATTGAATTTTGAATATAGATTTAATATTTGCTCCAAACATTTGCTTATCTTTCAACCTGAGCATGCAGTAATGAGTCTAAGAACCAGAAGTTGTCTTGTCCCTTGAAATCTGACTTGGCATTTAGAAGATGGCCATAAATTTTACACTCCCTCAGTTATCTTGATCCCAAAGCAATTCTTAATATTTGATTAGCATTCGGCATTGTCCATTACACCTGAGCACTTGGTCCATTCCAGCGACTTGGTCCATTCAGAACCAGGGAAATGAATCTGTCTTATTCCGAGTATATGACAGCTCACTAATCACTCAGAGTAGTTTGTTGCCCTCTCAGTGCCAAATGGAATCCTTTTTAATTAATTACTCTGACAAAGCGTTTTATGTTTGTGAAAGTTTAATAAATGTTGTGGCCCTTTAAAAATAATTTAACGATCTTGGCATTTCTTATTTTTTTAATTCCCCCGTTGCCTTCCTCTCTCCCTCCCTTCTTCCTTTCCTTCCTTCCTTCCTTTTTAAGTAAGCTGTAGTCCCAGTGTGGGGCTTGAACTCACAACCCTAAGATCAAGAGTTGCATGCTCTACCAACTGAGCCAGCCAGGCACCCCTTAGACATGTGTTTAGTCAAATAAAATGTTAATGATTTCAGTTCAATACAGCTGAAAATGTAGTGTCATTAAAGGGCATTTCCTGCTAACTTTCAAATCACAAATGTGTGGGCCATCTCTAAGCAGAAGCATCAGTGTCTTCTAAAATATTCAGTTTATTAGTTCAGGTTATCAGTAGTCTCTTGGTAGGAAGTGAAGAACAAAAATGATCAACTCATAGAATTTGGTTAAGAAAGAGGAAAAAACAAAAACAGGGGGCCTGGTGGCTTTGTCAGGTAAGTGCCTGCCTTTGGCTCAGGTCATGATCTCCAGATCCTCGGATCAAGCCCTACATCAGGCTTCCTGCTCATCAGGGAGTCTGCTTCCTGCTCTCTCTCTCTGTCTCTCTCTCTCTCCCCCCCTCTGTCCCTCCCCACTGCTCATTCCTTCCCTCTCTCTCTGTCTCAAATAAGTAAATAAAATCTTTAAAAAAATAGAAAGAAAAAGACAATAGGTTCACCAGTTTTAACAAATGTACTACTCTGGGGGCACCTGGGTGGCTCAGTGGGGTAAAGCCTCTGCCTTCGGCTCAGGTCATGATCCCAGGGTCCTGGGATGGAGCCCCGCATCGGGCTTTCTGATCAGCGGGGAGCCTACTTCCTCCTCTTTCTGCCTGCCTCTCTGACTACTTGTGATCTCTGTTTGTCAAATAAATAAAATCTTAAAAAAAAATGTACTACTCTTGTAGGGTATATTGCTAATGGGGGAGGTTATACCTGTGTGGGGACAAGGGGTATATGAAAGATATCTGTACCTTCCTCTCAATTTTGCTGCTTTAAAAATAATGGCTAAAAATGCAAAAGACAGAGTATTAACAGATATTAGTAAAATAAAAATATAGTCTTTCATATTCATCTCTTAGATTACTAGAAAAAATATAGGCAAAGTTAAAGCAAATACTGTCTTCACAGATTTGGTAACTTTATTTGCATTTTATAGTGATTTCTTAAGCCCTATGTCCAACGAATCCATTTTTAAAAGCTCTTTCAGAGATGGGAATTTAGGTATCTTTTTCTTTGTAAGATGATGGGGATTTTCCTTTAACCAAGTCCCAAATTTGGGGGTTATTACTTTAGATTTCATTGACATTCAGTTTAATTAATTGAATTAAGTGGACTAAAAGGAGTTGGACATTTCCTTGGCTGAAATATCTATAGCTTCTCCCTTATGTGGGTTTTGAAACTAAGTCTTTAATGACTATGAAAGTCAGACAAAAGCATAGAATCAGACCTTTCAAATCTTGTCAGCCTTTTGTGTGTTTGATTTCCAGCCTACAGTGCATTTGTCCAGCATATTTTTATTGAGCACTCACCAAGTGGGAGTCCGCTGAGTGCTGGTGATGCAGGTGCAAGCAAGACAGGCGCAGTCTCTGTCCTTGTGGAGCGCATAGTCAGTGTGAGCTTCCTGCTGAGCACACCAAGGCTAATAGCACAAGAGCTGGTGAAGGAAATCAACATGAAATACACTGTCACAGCCTGAGATAAGTGCTTCGGTAGAGACGTGTATTGACATTATGGAAGAAGAGCTCTACTCTTCTTAAGAAAGTCAGAGAAATTGTTCTTTGTCCAGGGACATTTGTTCTCTGATGTGAAAAACATTTTGCAGGACGGGAATGCTACTAAGGTGGGTCGGTGAAGGACTCTGCTCTCAAATTTCACAAGGTGGGAGAGTGGGGAGGGGAGAGAGAGAGGGCGCACAGTGAAACAAAGAAGAGAGTGATGGGCAAAATGTGGGATGAGACTTCAAATGATGGGGGCTTTACTCCCATTGGGACCAATCAGGGAACAATTCCTGGGCGCAGTGACACGGGAGGTAACTAGGACTATCGCCACATGCTTTTCAGTCCTGAGTAGGTCCCGCTGGGTATTGGGGTGTTCTGCTTTTCCACATCAGGGCTACGTTAAGATAAAGACCCAGTGATGTCTAATTTGAGGAAAATTCTAAGGAAGGGCCACTTCTTTTCCCCCAACTCTCTACTCCTACACCTGATACAAGTAATGAAAGAAATTACATCATAATCAAGCCATTTCTTTCTATAAAGACTTCAAACTATATCTGAAAGGACATGCCACTGGATTTAGGCAAAGATTTTTTAAAATGTCTTTTGAAAAGCAAGAGTCCTGGATATGTTTTGTGATGAAAAGGGTTTCATGATGATTAAACTTGGAAAGCGTTCATTCTGTAGACCTCTCTTGAAAACCAACTATACCCATGTGTGTTAAGGGACTTAGAAATCCTGTGGTTAAAAAATAAACAAGCTGACCTTGAACACCTCTCTCTTCCATGATTTTTCACAGAACGTCTGTTCACTGAAGGAGCTCTGAGATACATCAATCATTCTTTCGTATCATGATATGCTCCCTTTCCCAAGAGCAGACATTAGCCAGGAGAGTGCTTGAAGACTCTGAACTCTGAGAAAGGGATGGAAAGATGAAGGGTGGGGACAGGGAGGTAGAGGGGAGGAGAGCAAAAGAGGATGAAAATAAAACAAGGATTTTTGATAAACTGACAAAATTTCTAGTCATCGCTAATACCTCTAGCTGCTAAGGTAAGACAGTTCAGACTCTGAAATTCTACCCTAGGGTTTGCTGAGGGGTTTTTTGTGCCCTACCTTTGGCTACTCGAAGCGTGAAAACTTTATTGGACCTCAGGGCTAGACTTTTTGATGGTTAAAGGCAATTCCTCCTGGGGACCTAATAACCAGTTCGTGATTCACGGCAACATCAGATTCTGACAACTGAAGGTTGTAGACACAATTAAGTCTCTCCCAACACAGATTCCTTTACGTGTACCCTTACCAAATCCACCTGCTGACAGAGTTACAATGTGAGGGGCATGCAGATTGGATTGCTGGGCAAATGGATCATAGGTAGAATAAAAATAGCCAACTTAAGGAGATGTATGAAGTAAATGAAATAATTTTAATCCTTACAAACTCCCATTGATAAGGAGTTGTGGCTAAAAATAATTATGCTAATTTTTAATTAGCTGTGTCCCTATATATAAGTATATATAAGTGGCCCAAAGATAATATTCACCTCTTTTCACCCCCTTAAACTGATGAGAAATTAACAGGTATTTTTATTAAAGATTACAAAGTAATATCTATTCATTAGAAATGTAGAAAATATTAAAAATATATGTATAGTATAAAAATCACCTCTCTGGTGATAAATAATGATATTTGGATATATATCATTTTAGGAATTTTTTTCCTAATATGAACATCTAAGCAAGAATTAGTTTTTAAAACTTCATATCATACTACAAAAACTGTTTTGTAGTCCTTTTTCATCAAACTGTGATGACTAGGGGTGCCTGGGTAGCTCAGTCAGTTAAGTGTCCGACTCTGGATTTCCACTCAGGTCGTGATCTCAGGGTTGTGAGACCCAGCCTCGAACCTGGCTCTGCACTGGGTGGGAGCCTGCTTGAGATTCTCTCTCTCCCTCTCCCCTTCCCCACTTGCATTTACTTTCTCTATATATAAGTAAATAAATAAATAAAATAGGTTTTTTTTTTTAATGTAGTAACAGTACTTTCCCTACTCATTAAATATTGTACACGGTATGCCTTTATATGAACATATATAATCTTTTCTTTTATTCCCAGTGTTTTAATCTCATAAAGATATGCTGAAATAAATTGTCTTAGGTGTAAATCTTTTCACTTGCCTTCGATTTTTTATTTTCCGTCAAAATAAATTCCCAAAGGGGAGTTGTTGGGCTAGTGTATATGAACATATGAAAACTATAACATAACAGATTGTCAAATTGCTCTTTGGATATTACATATCCACAGTCCACCAGAGGGTTTGTGGAAGGGTCAGTCCTCTCCCCATCCTCACTTATAAATGAAGGTTTTAAAGCGTCAAGAAGAGTTCCGTTAAAGTCTCTTCTCACTCATATTTTACTCGAGTCTTATGAGCTGTATTCTAATTAAGGCAGTCAGGAGAAGGTTTTCTGGTTCCTGAGTGAACCTGAATTCAGAGCTAAGAATTGTTCATTAAAGGTATTTCCTGAGAAGAGTCTAAACTGGGCAGACATCTTTTACTTATTTAAGTAGTATTTAATATGGATATTTTGAATGAGGCAGAATAAAGCCATTACATTCTTTCATGTCAGATTAAGTGGTTATAAAGCAGCTGTGAACACCAGCTTAATGAATGTAGAAATCCTACTTAACTATTGATAGATTCCAATCCTCATCGTTTTTGTTATTAGTTGTTAAATACACAATAAGGCAATTATATTAACACATGGAAATTGGAGACAGCCTCCTTTTTCAGATATCTCAGTTTTGTTCACTTAATTAGAAGTTATCACATGTTGATCGATATCCTAAAGTAACAATGATACAAATGTCCAGTGGCTTTCCACAGAAATACTACAGAATCAGAAATCTACCTTGCTGAGTGAATGGTGATGGCTCAGGCGACGGAACAGATGCCATTTGCCAGGCAGTTTGCATTTAATCATGCTTCTCAAATGTGGCAGGCTTTGCACAGACAGAATTAAGGAATTAAGATCCCTGCAAAGTGGAAAAAAAAAAAAGTGATTTTGATGTGTGAGATACACCCAAGGGGGGGTGCGTATTAAAATGAATTAGTAATTACATTTCAATCTGAATAGCATGTGCCAAAGTAAATGAAAGATTGTTTTAGATTCTTCCATATATTGTTTTCCTAATCATTTTAATTTTCATTTCATGAGGTTAAAACAGAGGTAAATGAGTTAGAAAGGAAAGATGTATGATTGCAAATTGCTATTATGGGATGTGAAATTTGCAAGATTGTTAGCTTGGGCAGAAATAGAAGAGCTTTCTTTTGGCATCGAGGGGATGAAAGCATATGAAAAACTGTGAGGCCATTAATGACCTACAATATCAATCAAAATAACCACTGAGACAAGAAAATAAGTACAGTTCCTTTTAAAGAATCATTATAAAACATCTCCTGAGTAGAAACAAAACTCTAACCCTCTTAGTTAAAGAAAGAAAAATTTAATTCGCTTTGCAAAATAAACTCTCCTAGGTTTAAAGATCTACACAGATAGCAAAATATTGAGATGTTTTATTTATACACAGTCCCCATTTTACGTGTGAATGTGGGCATCCTGAAGCATTGATTGATGACTGGGCAGTGTTTTTCTGTCATTTCTCACAATGACTTAAAATGACTTATAGATGCTACAGGGTAAGAGCTCCTGTCTTCCTATGCAAAGAAGAGTTTGTGAAACTCTTAAGTTACGGAAGCCACTGAGTGTAGTGAAGACAACATTTTGGAAGTCCTCAGTTCATGCTTAGAAACTGTGAACTTAGGGGCACCTGGGTGGCTCAGTGGGTTAAGCCTCTGCCTTTGGCTCAGGTCATGATCTCAGGGTCCTGGGATCGAAACTGTGAACTTAGAAATGTCTCGTGGCAAAAGTAATCGCTACGGTGAATATTTATATACGAGCAAAACTGGAAGGGTCTTTGATATCCAAGTAGGAAGCTTAGATAAAAATATGATGGTCTATCTTCTTGATGGCATCAATAAAGGTATTTAAATTTAAGATTAGGAAGAATTTATGATGGCTTTGGAAAGTGTGGCAAAAGGGTTAAGTTATCAACTATGTAAAAACCTAAACATAGCTGGAAAAACTACAGATGTCAACAAAGACTGGAAGAAAATACAGCAGAGGTTTAACATTATTTAGTCTTCTGTGCATGGATCTTGGGTGATACTTTTTTATGTTCCTATGTTCCCAATTTTCCATATTTTCTGTAATGAACATATTAATTGTTTTTATAATTTCATAATGCTCCCTCCTTTGAAGGGTCCTGTGGCTCCCATGAGCAGGGATGTGGTGGAGGGAGCATAGGGATCACTGCTTGCTGCCTCCCACCCTTCCTTCCAGCCCCCTTTTTTGCACTTCTTTTGACAAGTTTCACATTTTTCTTGTATTTCTTTCCATGGGTCATGGTCCCTTCCTTATCTGGAGGAAGAGAATAAAATTAATTTTTGTTCCTCTTCTTTAGCTGTCCTTTGTGCGGAATCGTGCGCTCAAGTCAAATGCCATGTTCCCAAATGGAGTGACATTTACATTGACGCCCAATTGCGGTTGCTGGGAGCCCTGCCTCCCCCTTTCTGTGGCTTCTGGGTACACCAGTGATTCTCTTAGCTCACAGACCAGTCCGTCACCCAGAATCACCTTGGGCCACCCACCATATTGTCTCTCCTCAAGTTCCACTTCTCAAAGATACCCTCGAGGCCAGTGGCAGGAGAAGCCACCATGAAAATTCCACTCTCTGTGCCAATATCCCCAAAGTTGCTGTTTCTCGGGTGGCAGAGTGGTGCTGGTGCTGGGGAGTGGAAAAGGCCAGTGTATCCGAAGTATGGAAGCAACCAGGGGGTGTGGCACAAGTAGGGTAAGGACGTAGGCAGACCAGTCATGCAGGACCTTTCCAGAAAAATTAACTAAGGATGTTAGGCTTTATTCAAGGGTCGCTAGGTAGCTCTTGCAAGATTTTAAGCAGGGCAGAGTGATCTATCTGTTGTGAGAAGTAAATGATGACTGCGGCTATGGTCCACATTTGGGCAGTGGGTGTGGGGAGGGGATACACCAGGATTAGCATCCACGTCCTCTGGGTTATGCCCTGTGGTCGCTTCCCACGACTTCCAAGAAGGCTCTGCGAAGGACAACTTGCAAATCACAAATTGAAAAGGAGGCGTCACATTTTTAGGAAGCTGGTAGGACAATTACCATGCAGCTCCAGCTTCTCCGCTAGTATAATTTTGATCCGGGCTAGCCCAGCCTTTCACTTTTTAAAAAGATCAAACTTAGCAGGTATTTGAGCCTGGAAGCAAGAAAGCAAATTAAAAATACCAGCATCATTTTGGCTAACGAATAGATTTCCTTCGAGTATCTCCGCGCTTCAGCATTCATCCTGAATTAAAAAAAAAAGAAAAAAAAAGTATCCAGCACACAGATTGTTCCCCCTCGAGTTACTCCGGGTGTCAGACTTGGCAGTCTTCGTACTCCATCCAATCTAATGCAGACTCATTAACATTTGTACTTAGCCACATGGACTCAAATGCTGAGTGTTCGGAACATTTGCAGGCAGATGTTATCAAAGATGTTCTCTTTTCACAGTTCCTCTGTTCATTTGCATTGAACAGCCATTGCCACCAAAACGAGGTGCAGGCTACGGAGAAGTGTTTTTCTTTGTTTGTTTGCTGCGAAGTTACGAGCATGTGCTTGTGTTGGGGAAGCATTTTACTTTACTGCTTTGAATGAACTATTGTTCCAATCCTGGTTTAGTGTTGCTTTTGTTGTTTGGCTTACTCTGTTGGGAGGCAGACACTATTAATGTGGGGGGAAAGGCTTTTTTGCATGCATTTGGATGATGATTTTAATGGGAAGATGTTCTGGACCCACTTTTTCAGCAAATTCTGCTTTCTTCTTTCTAACTGGGATTGGATGCCCTGCTTTTCCGAAAACGTGCGTTTTGTTTACTCCCTTCTGCCATTCCAAGGTCAGGGCAGTTCTTGAATTAGGAAAACATCATTATCTGTAATATTGATTTGTTAGTCTTCTTAGTTACCTTCCCTGCTGGACACTGAAAAAACCGGGAAGATAAATAACAAGGACAGAATCCAGCCCAAACTAAAGGTGCCCTTCAGGTGTGAATTTTATGACTTCTTTGGTCTTGTTCAGAAATTAATGTCAATCAAAGTTCAGCCTCCGCTGGGGATGAAAAGTTGGTCAAGACTCAGAGAAAATTTGCAGCCGACAAGGCAGCATTTATCAGCGGATGCGTAGGAATACATTTAGCCAATATATCGACAAGTGTGTCACTTTCGCCAAATCTTAGAAAATAAGGTTCCCTCCTGTTTTCCTAGCCATAGTCTAACTCTGCTTTTCCTTCAGTCCTTTCCCATCTCCTTCATCTTCATCCTGGCTGGCTTCATTTTTCTGCCAGCTGGTTACCCACCTACAAACACGTCCACGCTGGCTCCCTTGATCCTCGGTCAATTTCTCATGGCTGCACCTTCTCTCCTTTCTTTTTTTCATCAAGAGAGCGCTAAGGACTGTGCAATAAAGATGGCAATGACATAGCTTCACCCTCAGACATTTTTTACTCTCTTGACACCCAGTGTTCCAGAAAGATTAATCCGGCCGTGGGGTGCCACAGGCAGGCGGATCATTTCTGTGGTTATTGCAAGAGTGTATTAAGTGTGAGGCAATAACGGTTTGCACAAAACTTCCGTTTCGAATATCCTGACTTATTTCAGAACTTCCGTGACTTGCGCACGTTCTGCTCCCAGCGTCATCCTCGGGGCTGATGAATATCCTTTTGTGGGACTATATGTCCTCTTCCATTCTGAAGGCTTCATCTGGGGGTAATTAGTTAACGCCCTAACTTGGTTTATCTGTTTTCTGTTCTGTTTCTTTTTCTTTTTTTTTTAAGATTTTATTTATTTATTTGACAGAGATCACAAGTAGGTAGAGAGGCAGGCAGAGAGAGAAAGAGAGAAGCAGGCTCCCTGCCGAGCAGAGAGCCCAATGCGGGGCTCGATCCCAGGACCCTGGGATCATGACCCCAGCTTCAGAGGCTTTAACCCACTGAGCCACCCACGTGCCCCTTCTGTTCTGTTTCTATTTTGTTTTTACCTTTTGTCACTACGTCTGTAGTTTTAAATATGGGTAATCTATAGGTCTCGTTGGTTGAAGCAAAGGGCTATGCTTTTTATTCTTTTTTTTTTTTTTTTTTTTTTTTTTT
>PISX010019356.1:20000-38045 GCA_004024625.1 Mellivora capensis | reverse complement strand
GGGGGGTGGGGTAATGGACATTGGGGAGGGTATGTGCTATGGTTAGTGCTGTGAAGTGTGTAAACCTGGCGATTCACAGACATGTACCCCTGGGGATAAAAATACTTTATATGTTTATAAAAAATTTAAAAATTTATAAAATAAATAAATAAAATCCTCCTGGATCAAGTCAGAGCTCATGCAGGGCCTCGCCAGGCTCTGGCCTCGAAGCCCTTTTGTGCCTGGTGCCACACCCTCTCCTGGTCTTCAGGCTCCAGCCACCCCAGCCTCCTGCCAGGTCCTCCCTTCACCAGACTCCCTGCCATGTAGGAGACTCACAGCAGAGCTTGGAGCCCTGCTCCTCATCCTCCCTGCCGGGCAGTCCTCCGTTCTCCCCAGACACAGCACTTCCTGCTTTTCATGCATGATCCCCTTTGTAAGCAGGTGTTCCCTTAACTTTGTTGGTATTTTCCTGCCCTCCCCCACCCTGCTGCAGGGTAAGCTCTGTGCACACAGGGGTCCTGCCTGTTCTGCACTGCCCCCCCCCACACCAGGCCCCATCTGCATATTCTCCTGTCAGACTCTCAGTCTCTCTTTAACCACTGAATGGCTGGGCTGACCCTCTTTTCTCTTCTGGCTTCTGCTTGGCTCTTTGCCATCCAGGTCTGCCTGTCTTCGAAAGTTCCGCTAACACCCACTCCTCCTCGAGCCTTCCTGAATGCCTCCAGCCCCTGGGGGGGCAGGGGCACTGCACTGCACAGATGTGTGATGCCCTTAGTTCGGGTGGATGCACCTTTTGAAAATGCTTTCAAGGCTTAGAAATCTTCAGGCATGGCAGCCCTGCCTCGTAGTTCTTCCCCGGTTTCTGGAAACCCCCTCCCCGTGGTGTGGTGGGCGCGAAAACAGCAGCCGCCCCAGCCAGCTTCATGGATGTGCGGCCAGCTCTGTCCCACGAGCCGCGGGCTCAGAAGGCCCCGTCTGGCCCACAGCTGTGCTGTCACCATCTCGCGTGCCAACTGTTGGAACCACGGGCTCCCGGCCTCGGTTTGTGCTGGGCCCTGCGCTCACCTTGTAGGAGCACAAGGAGCCAGAAGAGACCGCCTGAGCTCAGCATCCCCCGAGGCCTCGCACACGGCGGACACCGTCTGCAGGGTCACCTGTCGTCATTTTAGCTCCGCTCAACCACAGCCACAGTCCATAACTCATTCTTCTGTGTGCTCAGCTTCACTGACTCAGTGCTGTGGTCAGAGGCGTTGGTCAACTGTGTAAAACCCTCCTGCAGCAGCTCCTTACCCTCTCAGGGTCGCAAACCTGGCCGGCCTTCAGCATCACTCCTGGAGCTGTTAAAGAGAGATTCCTGGCCACACCCCAGGCCCCCCAATCCAGGCTCCCCAGGCTCGCGGCTGTGGCTCTGTATTGTTAGCGAGTGCCCCGGCAGCCCTGATGCCTTCGTTTGTGCTGTGATGGACGGAAGAGAGTTAGGAACCCTCGTCTGAGGGGATGAATTCTTGGAGCATGGCAGCGGTGGGGGTCCCTTCCAAGCTGGCCCCAACATTTCCAGCCTCGCTTTCATGCATACCCTGGCCCTGCGCCGGAGGGCTGGCTTTCCCTGACCACCCAGTGAACGCCTTTTACTCCATCAGTACCCGTGTCCTCTTCTGACAAGGTGTCACTAGAACCCCGGCCTCTTTCTCAGATCTCTTGTGCTCCCTCGCACCCAGGCACCTGCCCCGTTGCATCTGGTGCTTTATTTCTACATCTCGATCCCCTGTAACTCCGGGCGCTCCTTCAGCGAGCGCACCGCACCCCTGCATCCTTCGTTAGCGTCAGTAAGATCCGCTCCACACATGTCAGAGTCCCCCTGCACTTAGGTCTGCTGGTCCCCACCCTCTCTTCCACCAGCCCTGGGTCTAGCCAGTGCTCGGCAAAGCCCTCCACCCGCAGGGTTGAGCCAGGCCATTCCATGGCACAGCTGTTCGCCTCCGTGTTCATGCTACAGCAAGCAAACCAAATGCCTTTATAGCCTTTGGTGCTCGTCTTGTCACCAAGAGACCCTGTGGGAACAGGTCTTGCCTAGAGAACCTTCCCTCCCGGGAGCCTGTACGTTCAGGAGTCATTCCTAGAAGGTCATGCGTTTGTTGTGTGAAAAAGGCAACATGTACAACATAAAACTTTGTCATAAATGCTCCCTTCTTCGGTCTTTCCCTTTTGGAAATGACTGAGTGCAGCCAAAACTCGGGCTGCTGAGCTCGTTCAAGCCAGTCCCTAGGCCTACCAGTAAGACGCCTCATTGTTTTTTCTCCCAGACCTGTTGGGTTTGAAATATATTTCCTATCATCTTAATCTTTCTTGCATTTGCTAAAGGCAGCTGATGACCACACCAAATGGATTATTTGCTTTGCTTGAATACTCACTTGGGCTCTGTGGGCACCTTGAGCTTTAATGGCCAATACCTGTGTCATAAAAAGCCAGTGCTGGGCCCATTGAGGTGATTTCTTGAGCACCTACTGTGTGCTCCTGCCAGAGGGCGAACACGCAGACTCAGCAGTTCAGGAGAGCAGGCCATTCTGATTCTCAGTGGTTGGTTGTTTTCCTGGACTCACGTGGTAGTAATAATACTCAAGACTTTCATTCACAAAGTGCTCCTTGCCCTACTCTCAGTGGCCTACGGGACAGGAATGAAAGCCATTGGATGGACAATGGAAGCAAGATGGCGGAACATGCTCGGGCTCCTGTTCAGAGTCAAGTGTTCTGTTTCTGCTGGTGTATTTTGCCCAGTGAGCAGAGATCTAGACAAGGTTGCTCACACATGCCATAAGGCTTGGGAAAACTTTTCCTCCACTTGGATATTCTTGGAACTGAAGAAGGTGGTTGCTGATATCTGGAAGCTTCTGAATTCCTTGGTGGGGGGCTTTGAGCTGTTGGGGGGGCCCTCTCCAGGGGGCGCCCCCTCTTCCTGCTCTGTGCTGCTGTGGGCTGGTGGTGGCGTGGGTGCTTTCTGAGCCTTGGGGAGTGCTCTGTGCGCCCTGTAACCTCCTCTCTCCTCCGTCTCTTTCTTAGGCACATCTCACTAACGCTCCCTGCTACCTTCCGAGGCAGGAACAGCACTCGGGCTGACTATGAGTACCAGCACTCCAATCTGTATGCCATATCAGGTACGTGGGGCCTCTGCTCGTGGCCAGCTACCGTGTCTGTGTCCCGGGCACCACCCCCCTCTGCGTGTCTCCTGGCTTCGAATGGCATCTGTCTTACCTGTCTTTTCACCCTGCAAGGAGCCTGTCCCCTGCAGAGATCAGCCCTTTCTTTCCTTTGTGTCACCTCAGCACTTAGAAAAGGGCCAGACACTCCGTGCATTTGGAAACTAATGATGAAAAACAATGTGTGGATTTCACGAGCTTGAAGGGAGGTTTCCAGAGAATACTCTGTGCATTGTTCACCTGCCAGAGCCAGGGCGGGTTTCCCACGGGGTCTCGGGAGAGGCACAGAGCTGAGGCCCAATCCACTCAACAGCCTGTGTCCAGGTCTGTCCTCCCCTCTCATTTCCCAAAGCTAGGTTTGTGGCCAGAAGGGACGCTGGCTGTCTCCCTTCCCACCCCCATCATAAGGGTCTGTGATTTCTGAACGTGGCCTTGAAATGGATGGTGGTGCTTTAGCCGGGACCTCAGCGGTGCGAGTTTGCCTTTCCACCTTCACCACGGAGGGGAACACTTACAGGCCTGATGGCAGAGTGGAGATTCACGGGGTACCTGGCAGCGCAGGTGACGCGCGAAGAGCCCAGGAAACCCGTAAGCTCACTCCCGATGATCCTAGGCCTCCAGTCAGGGGGGTTTGTATTTAAGGGGGACGTGGCAAATCGGTGCCACTTACCAGCGCATGGCCTTAATGGTGAGTGACGTTTTGAACACGGGAACATGGCACTCATTCATGTACCATAATGAATCCGTTATTTAAAAGGTAATCTTTTTTCTAAAAATTGCAACTTGGGGTTACTAAATAGATGAAATAGAACAATGGTATAATTCATGTCAGTATCAGTTTCTCTTGTTATGATCACTCCCTAATAGGTTTGGAAGTATAAGCAAAAGCCAGTTGCTCCGTTTCGGGGTAGGGGGAAAGGGAAGACCCAGGATGTCCTTAAAGCCCGGGCACCTGGCCTACCTCCAGGAGACCTGCTCCTGAAGGGGCAGAGGGAGCGCGTTGTCTCAGAAAAGCACCTCCAGGGAGAATTTCTTTTGTGCTGTGCCTATTTCAGTGAAGTCGACAAGGAGCATAACAAGTGTGGAAAGATGACCTATTTTGTAGAAAAGCTATTTCCCCAGATGCTTCGTGGCAGAGTGGTGCAAAACAGGTCTGTGAAACCCAGCAGGGCGGCCCCGTTCCGAATGCGAATGCGCAGGAGGAAACCTCAGTCAAAGCCGATGCTTCTTTCCTCCCACTCGCTAACCTTTTTCCGGCCACGGTGTTCGGCTCCCCCACCCCCGCCCCACCTTACCTGGGTTCTCTGATGCCTTTCCCAGCTGTTGACATTTCTGCAGAAAAGGACCCACAGAGCGAAACCTCCTCTGGTCTGGCAGGAATGTTCCTGTCTGCCTCTGGACCGCTGCTCCCTCGCCTTGCAGCTTTGATGAGGTGTTGTCTGGGCTCATTTCAGCCGTGAGTTTAGCAACACCAAGGTAACAGCCTCAAGACACAGGGGAAGCCATTCAGAAACTTCCTGTTACATTTATGTAAGTGGCCGTCGGTCGGATTTTATCTTCCAAACAGAGGTAGTAGAGGCTGCCCCACCCCCACCCCAGCAGCAGGCAGCCCCCAAGCACCTCCGTGGCCGCCGGCACCAAATTGCTCCACCAGGGTCTGAGGCTGCTTTGTGGGAAGGCTGCCAGAAAGAGCCCGCAGGACCCACCAGCTCCATAAGGCCTGCAAGCTCAGCACCAGGCGACCGTGGTGCAGCCGGGAAGCCTGCCCACCCCCCACGGGCAGCCTGCCTTCGAGAGCCGTGCTGGTGGAAGGGAACAGAGACCACCTCCCCCTCCCCCACCCCGTCCCTGCCATGAATAGCATTTGGCACAGAGTGGCACGTCTCGGTTTGGGATTGCAGAGTTAAGGTTTCAGGGGTTGATTCCAAAAACAGTCAAGGCAAAAGTGTGCCCCAGGCCCTCGCCCATGCCCGGTGCCCGACGTACGGTGGCTGGAGCTCAGCCGTTAAGGAAACAAAGCCTCAGACTGTTCCGAACCGGCCCTGGTGCCCGGCTGCCACAGGCTTCGGGGGTCCGCCTTCCATGCAGACTGCTGGTGCGCTCTGGTGTGTTCCTGAAAACGTGTAGCGAGGGCTCCCTTCACGTGCAGGCCCTCCCGAAAATAAGTTGATTTCTAGGCGAAGTAAATTGAAAAGCGAGCAGCCCACGCTTAATTTGTATGTGTGGTTATTAAAGTCATATGAACTTTTCAGTGTTTTCTCAAAGGCATGCCCGTTAGTCCAGACCCTCTCCTGTCCCCCGCACAGAGGCCGTTGGTGTCTGTCAGGCGTGCAGAGGGAGGGACAGCGCTCAGAGTTGCTGGAGTAAGGGGAGGGGACTCTACGGAACTGTGGCCCTGGTGCGCACAGGCGCACATGAGCTGTTTATGGGAAGGAGAGCCTGTAGCCCAGGAACGCCCTCTGTGACCTCTGCAGCAGGCCATCTGACGTGCTTCTCGACTGCACCCAGGCGTGTGGGACCACCACCTCCACCCAGCCTGTCCCACCTCTGCAAGGTCCTCCCTTGCTCAGCTGAGCTCATGTTCATACCCACCCAGCCATTTGGGGTACAGATGCGCTCCACCAGCCAAGGTGTGCCAGCTGCCAGCTGCTCAGCCGATAGTTCTCTCTCGCCCACAGAGTGGGGTGAGCGGCTTCCGCTAACTCGGTGCTGAAATCCCGAGAAGTGCATGTCTCTTGCCTTGCTACCTCGTACCCTTATCACACTGCCACAGGGCCTGCCTTTGATCCTCATGCGTCCGCCGATATGAATTTCTTCTGGAAAATACTCATGGGTGTACAGGAAGGTTTACTCCACAGGGATGAGCACTGCTGCTTAAAAATAATACTTAGGAAAAGGGCTTGGGGATAGGGCTCCTAAATGTCCCAGACAAAAAAGCAAAGGGTTAAATTGTGGAACATTCTTAAAACATTTGATGCCTTAACTCTTAAGGCATCAAAAAATGATTTGGATAAAAAGGTGTGGGTGAATGTTGTTAAGTGACAACCAGAACGTGCAATGTGATCGCATTTTAAAAAATATCCAGGAACACTTGCGTAGCTCAGTCAGGGAAGCATTGACTCTTGATTTCTGCTTAGGTCGTGATCTCAGGGTCATGGGATCGAACCCCACATCAGGCTCTGTGCTCTGCATGGAGTCTGCTTAAGATTTTCTCTCTCCCTCTGCTCTTCCCCCTGCTTGCACGCATGCTCTCTCTCCGCCCCCCCCCGCACCCCTAAAGAAGAAATCGGAATGTCTGGAAAGGTACCCCCGAAGGTGTTTACAGTGGTTTTCACCAGCCTTTCCTGCTCTTTTCTTTCCCCTTCTTTGCAGTGTCTCATTTCTCTATGCTGGCAGGTGTTACTTTTGTAATAAAAAGTTTGGGCGTGGCCAACTCTTGGTTTTGGCTGAGGTCATGGTCCTTGGGGTCCTGGGATCGAGCCCTGCGTCGGGCTCCACACTCAGCACAGAGTCTGCTCCAAGGATTCTCTCCCACCTTCCCCCTGCTCTCCCTCAAACAAATAAGTCTTAAAAAAAAAAAAAAAAAAAGAAAGAAAGAAAGAAAAGAAGAAGTTTAGACCCTGAATTCCTTTGGCGTGCTCTTAGCAAGCCATGCTGGTCCCTGCAATCACCTTGCCTTTTCTCAGTGCTCCCAAGCCTCCTGACTCCTCTTCTGAATTCTGTTGGAAATCACTTCCAGGCCACAGATCAATAATTTTCTTATGGTCCTTTTTGAAAATATGGGTTTTTTTCCCCCCTGTTGTCCAGTTGCTGGTACTCCTGTCCACTGCTGTCCCCCAAAGACCACCGACCACCAGTCTAACACCACTGGTGGTACAAACGGCGACGGGGTGTGGGAGCCCAGCTGCTTGGGCCGTCTCCTTGCCTGTCTTGTTCCTCACGCCCCGCATCACCACCTCGTTCTTCTCGTTAGGCTTGAGTATGGTTTTCCTTGAAAGAGGAGACAGAAATCGAGTGGTAGGTGCTGGTTTGGCTCACTATCATCCATGTGTGTTAGAGTTGGCAAGCCGCTTTTTTTTTTTTTTTAAATCCTTGTGTCTGATAAATGGGAGCTCATGGGCTCATGCTTTCCTGGCAGCATTCGAACTGGCTTGTCCCCCTTAAGACCTTACCTCCTGGAAGGTGTCTCCTCGGGCCATGTTGATTTTCTAGATTCTACCCCAAAGCCTTACTCCTGAGAGTCCTTGTCAGGCTTCTCGGGAGCTGTTCATTTTCTTTTTAAGAATGTCTCGTTGGGGAGGGTATGTGCTATGGTGAGTGCTGTGAAATGTGTAAGCTTGATGATTCACAGACCTGTACCTCTGGGACAAATAACACATTATATGTTAATAAAAAAATAAAAAGTCTTCTCTGTTCTGGGGAGGCCTGCGTGGCTCAGTTGGTTAAGCAACCAACTCTTGATTTCGACTCGGGTCGTGATCTCAGGGTCATGAGATCGAGCCCCATGTCGTTCTCCGCGAAGATTCTGTTTGAGATTCTCTCCCTCTGCCCCTCCCCCCACACGTGCTCTCCCCCCCCATCAAATAAATAAAATAAATCTTAAATATATATATATTTTTTCTGTCCTGGAATGATAGCCTCCTATACTTTAGTCTGCTTTAGTCCTGAATGATAGCCTCCTATACTTTCTGTTCCCCCTAGAATTATTTTAGATGTCTAGATGTCTGACCATTTATTTCTAGGCCAGCCGGTCCAGAAAGATACAAGGCAGCTCCAAAAATACACGTAACCAAATGAAAATGGAAGTGAAAAAATTGTAAGAGTGAGCAAAAATACAGGATAGAAAAGGAGGGTGCAGCTGTGGGCAAGGTTTTGCACAAAGGGGATTCTGGATTTGGTTCCGAATCAGGACAATCTCTGTATGGATAAGATTAAAACAAAGCTGGTTGCTTAGGACGAACCTAGCTTTTCCTTTAATGGAATTCTTCCTCATAAAGAGGGCCACATACAAGGCTGTGGACAACAAAACAGCCACTTTTCAGTGAGTTTGAGGACACCCTCGGTGCCCCCATATCAGGGATCTGCTTGTGTTTGAGCCCCTAACATGCTTGGCTGTTGAGTGAGATGTTCCTGGTCTTGGGTGTCACGTGTCTTAGGGACTGGAGATGTGGGGGAGATCAGGAATGCGAGTCCCCCTGGCCTCCTGGCCACCTGGAAGATGCACCCGGGCCGGAGGTTCCCCATATGGAGCAGCTCAATCACGAGGTGCCCAGGATCGCTTTTTCTAAGCACGAACGTCTATCTGTCTTAGGGCGGTTTCACTTAATGAACAGGACACGATAGGTCTGGGAAACCACGCTGTGCCATTCTTTTGTTTTATTGTTGTTATCCACTGATTTATATCTCTAAGTGAAGTATTTTTTTCCAAAGAACTTATTTTTCTCCCTTTCAAAAAAAACTGGCATAGTAATATAAAATAGTAAAATTAAGCAAATGTACATTGGAACTGGCATGTAATGAAACCAAAAATCTCTAACAGCCCATGAATGCAGGTTGAGCCATAAGGCAGAAACACAGTGCAGGGAGCCGAGGGGTCCAGCTTCCCTTCCCTTTCCTCTGTCGGCAGATTGCCTTCCTAATACCTTCATTTATCCAGGAGCATTAGGCTTACCGTGGAACTGATTGCCCACACCATCCCTTTTGAGAGTCAAAGGGGCTCCCACTTGTACCCAGACAAAGCTGTAACCTGGAACTGCCCCAGCAGATGGGGTGGAGAGGGGTGTGGTCACCCTGCTTTTAGCTTTCTTGATCTTTTCATTTTTTCCAGTGTTCTTTCTGATGGCTGGAAAAACCCTTTTATTGCCCTCCACAGCTGTTCCTTCTTAAAAATCCATCTCCTTTCAAGATGTGGGGCCAGGAAGCTTGTGAGCACGGACAAGCCTGAGTCCATGGGCTCCTCGCCTTGACTCACAGCAACTCGAACAGAGAGGAGGAGGATTTCCTCTGAAACAGAACTGCGGACGGGCAGTGTGTAACTCTGACATCAGACCGGGAAGGCACAAAGCAATTAAAAATAATTAATGATTTCTGAATATCAGCCTTCTCCATGCAGTTTTAATCTAGTCCTCATTTAAATTGGAAGATGGACATTTAATTATCAGTATTATGAAATTCATGATTTATATATTTCATCCAATTGGATAAAATTTCTGCCACCAGCTCTTCATCTTATTACAAAAAGAAAAAAAAAATCAGTATGTTTTACAGTGTGATCATTTAAAAAGTCCTCTGAAACACACCAAACAATTACAAACATATTTTCCTTTGTAGTGATTACATTATTTCTGTCCTTTAATTAGGAAAAAAAAAAAATCTCACCTGGAAAATTGAACGTGAACTTAATACTTTCATGATCGTAAACCATGGCCGGGTTGGAAAATGAAGGCTAAAAGACCAAAACAATAGGGTGCTTGAGAAAGGCTGGCTTTTTCCTGCATAAGGTGTTCTGACCAACAGCTGCTCCAGGCGCAGCGTGGACGGGATCCTTGCAGCATTTGCGGCCGCGTTTGCTGTGCGCATGCCCGTGCTTCTTCTTTTCCCCTGGATTTGGGTGAGTGTCAGCCGTGCGCGGGTTGAGTGATGATGTTACTGATCATCACAAATGAGGGAACCCCAGTGTCTTCCAGTGGAAGCCCCATATGAGAGGCAACCTTTGCGTTCGCAGGCGCACCCCCTTCCCCCACCATGGCCTTTGTCCTTCGTGGACGTGCTCTTGTGGCTTCCGTGGCCTCGCGTCCAGACCCCCACCTCCCTTTCCCCTCCGCCGAGGATTTTCCGAGCCACCAAGAACTGGTTGGAGACTTAAGGGGGGAGGGTGGCAAGGATCCGGGAAAGAAGGAAGCATCCGTTTGACGCAGCCACAGATAATAGCCGATGGGGGAAATTCCTGAATGAAGCGAAAAAATATTTATAATAATGGTGCTCAACTCAGGGAGGAAATAAGTCATTTTAGAGGCATATAAATTTTTATCATCACCTCCAACAGCCACGCGTCCCTTGTCTATCCATCTATTCTCGCCCTGACTGACAACAAAATCGAGGGCAAAGAAAAATATAATAAGAAAAAGAAGAAATGAATGGGAGCGGATGGGGAATTGATCGCCTCGTGTATTTGTAGATCCTGATGTAAAAGGTGCAGTTGACAGGTGGCCGGCTTCGCTCTGTACACAACCATGTGTGTGCTGTCAGACGCACGCACGCTGCCTTGTTTCGATTGATGAATTGCCTGCTTTCTTGATTAAACCTTCCGTCACTTAAGAAACAAAAAGCCTGTGTTTAGATGGCAGAGTGGGACATGTCAAAAAAATCTGCCTCCTTTACCTTTGTGCAGATGTTGGGCACAGACTGTAACATGTATTATTAAAATGAATGTGGCATTTACTGTGCATTATTCCTTTCCTGGGAGAAAGGACTATAAATTATATGCTAATAATAAGCTTTAACCCTTTCGAAATGCAAAAGATTTAAGAGTGCAAATATTCACGGAGGCCTGGCTAATTGGATGTGCTTTTATACACCCGCCGTGACGGCCGTGTCGCTGAAGTTAATGAACAGCGCGTGCGGGCAGACACACAGGGCGCTCGGGGAACTCTCGCCTCCTGGAGGTGTCCCGCCCTGCAAGGACCTCCACTGGGAGTTCACAGAGAGAGTGAGACCCCGAAGGCCCTACACTGGGCTCTGGACCATCTTACTTTGGATTAAGTATGGAGGCACAGCCATGCCCAGTGGCCCCAGCGAGTCTCCTGGAGCCGAGAGTCAAAGGCGGTCTTCTCTTGGCTTTCCTGCGTCCCTACTTATGGGGCTGGCTTGGCTCAGGCCTGGCGGTACCAGGCACTGGTGCCTCACACTTGACTTGTCCCTCTTTCTTGACACGCTCCTCGATGCTCAGTCCAGTTGCCCAGGTTAGCAGATTCATCTCCCCGAAGCATAACTCTAGAGAGCAAACCTTCATCAGCCTGCCCCAGTCCACGGCCAGCTGTGGTGATCCACACCTCCCTTGCCTGGTGAGAGGCTGTCTGGTGGCCAGTCTCTACTTTTCCAGGGTCTTCTCTCCGTTTCTTTTCACCTGTGTCACTCCTGGGTCCTCACCTTTGTCTCTTTGTGTCTGCGCCCCTGCCGATCAAATGGCCCAGATTCACCCAGCTTCCCTGTGGATCCGTCTTTGAGGGCTGGTCCTCAGACTGCCTCTTCCAGTAAGCTTTTCCGAGTCCTTCCACCTGGGGCTGCTCCCTTCCTGGTGTGCTCCCACACTGCTTTGTGCTGCAGACCTTTCCCCCGTGAGCGCCTTGTTATGCGCAGTGAGGAAGGAGGGTGTCTTCAATCCTTCCTGAATCGTGGAGGATGTCATTAAAGGTGAGGGATAGTTTACTTCTCCATTCATTTAGCAGACTCTGAGGGCTTCCATGAGCCTAGCCCCCATGTTCTCTCCCGAGGACAGCAGGAAGCCGGTGCAAGAAGGGTCAGCACGTGGCTGATGGGGCATCTGGAGTCCGAAGCATATGTGGCCATCACACTAGAGCCTCTGAATGACCACACGGGTTGCGCACCATGCAACGCACATGAACGGCCCCCCGCCAGAGCTGGGCAAGTTGCCTTGGGCAAGTCACTCCACACTAGCTATCCGGAGCTGGGAAATGATTCGCTAATGACCGCCACCTTCCCAGCATTGGCGTGAGGATCCGGAGCATATGAGAACATTCTGTAAGTCGAGACGCAGCACAGGAATGTCCCCCTTCTCTCCACTCACGCCTCCTCTGAAGGGCTGTGATCAGAGCAGGAGCCCAAAGATTTGTGGAGAATTATCACTCAGGACACACTGGCTCCAGACCCGTGTGGCCTTCCCCTTCTCAACCCTCTCTTCTGTAGTTTTATATATGAGATTACTTCACTGTCATCAGCGCGCTCGGAGAAAATCTGCCTCGGTCCAAACAAACTTGCAGGCAAGGCTCTCTGGCTTGGCTCAGATTGGCACCCCTGCTAACCGAGACACTTTGTCACCATCGTCACTTAGAAGTGGGCCAGGCAGCCCACAGGCCTCGGCAGGGTGACAGAATGATGGCTTGGGGCAGGAAGGAGAGGAGGGCTTGGCACAGTGAGCCAGCAGCATCTAAAATCCTCCAACGTGCCTTTGGCTTTTGGGGAGGAAAAGGACTAGGGTGGGGGGCGACAGGCTGCTTTCTGCTCCGGGCCTTCATTTCTGCCTCATCCTGGGCTCCACCGGTAGCAGAAAGTTAAGACTTTTTCCAGTTTCATCATTGTGACAAAAATAAATTACTAGGTGACAGCTACTTCGGTGCTCTTGAAGCAGTGGCCACACATCCCACCCCCTCTGTGCTCTTTCTCTCTCTGGTTTTTAGGCAGCATCGGTTTAATGACCCATGTCCCCTGTTCAGACCCAAGAGGGAGGCAGCTGGGGGACAGCAGGAAGACCCAGGGCAGGAGCCGGGAGCGCCAGGCCCCGTTCTCAAACCGACTAGTCCCGTAATGCCTTCTGGGATCTGTATGTCCGAGTCTATGGCAACAAGAGCATCCGTAATTTCAACAGAACAGTATTTTCCGGAAGCTTCCTATGCGCCGGGCGTGGTCTAATATCTAAAACGGCAGCGATCATACCCTCCCCCGGGCTGATGGTGCCGTGGGAAGGAATCCTCGTGGGGTGCGCGGGTTGGGTGCCCAGGGCGTCACCAGCACACGTGCGGCTGCGGCCCCAGACTCACAGGCATCCCGTCCACACCCGCCTTGGCAGAAAAGACTGACTGCGGCAACGTGAGGAAAACCAGCTTTCTGACACCTTTCTCCCCTTATGTTTATCGTCCTTGTCTAGTTGTCAAGCAGAAACGTGTGCATTTGCCCGTCCTGCTTCCCTTCCCAGCGGGCTGCGTGCCTGGGGCCCCACAGCAGAGCCCCTTCCGGAGGTCTGGTCAGAGAGGCGCTGCAAACGGGGGGAGCACACTGAATCCCCGCTCTTCATCTGCTCTTAGCGTCTCTTCAGAAGCTTCCTCTGGGCTGAGTGAAGGAGCCCGGCTCAAACACGCAGTCCTGCCTCCGGGCAGCTGACGTCAGATCAGCCTTCCATTTCTTTTTCTAGCTCTGTCCCGCTAATAGACTGTCAGCCAAGAGGGGGGAAATGCTATAATTAAGGCAACTTCTTTAATTTAAACACATTTAGGGAGCTGAAGTTGTTTTTGCTTTTATTAAAATGGATTATATTAATTTATTTTAATAATACCTAACCTTCTCCCAGCACTTAGCATGTATGAGAGTCTGTAGTAAGCACTCTGCATGCCTTTTGTCATTTAATTGAGATAAAGCCTTACCAGGAAAACCTTACAACAAAACCTTTAGGGTTTGGGGGCGCGTGGGTGGTTCAGTCCATTAAGCGTCTGCCTTCGGCTCAGGTCATGATATCAGGGTCCTGGGATCGAGCCCTGCATCAGGCTCCCTGCTCAGTAGGGAGCCTGCTTCTCCCTCTGCTTGTGCTTGCTCTCTCTCTCTCTCTTTCTCCCTCTCTCTGTCAAATAAATAAAATCTTTAAAAAAAAACCACACACAAAAACTTCAGGGTTTGTACCCTCACTACTATTATCTCTATAGGTATAGCACAGCTGCTCAAGCCTTATAAAATAAATCTCTTATATAAATCTTTATTTTACCTTTATAAATTATTTTACAGATAGAAAATAATGAGGTTTTGAAAGATTTTAATCTCTCCACAGTTCTATTACTAGTAAGAAGAGCTGAGATTCGAACCTAGGTCTCTCTGATCCAGCCGCTAAGCTCCAAATCCCCAAGTCACATATGTGGCTCCAGGTTGTATGTGACCATTTCCTTCCCCTCATCGACTTGAAGTTGGAAATGGCACTAATACCTCAAGTGAGTCATGCTGGGACTAACTTGGGAGATTAGGTCTCAGGGTTGTTGAAATCTCAGGAAGTTCCCTGGCCCGTCCTCTGTGGCACTCCATTAGCATGAGGCCCTGGACACTGGCCTGAGGACAACTCCTGAGTCCACAGAACATCTGGAACAGGATTGTGGCTCCCATGGGCAGTTACTAGGCAGAACAGTGATCGGATGAGCATGTGGACCCTGCACTTAAGCTGAGTGGCCCCAGGTGAGGGGCTCAACCTGTGCCTTAGTTTCCTTTTCTGTTGAATAGGAATGAGAGTGGGTTTGTTGGTGAGGCTTGGAATCAAGCCTGGTACATGGGAAGCACCAGAGATGTGTTGCTATGATTGTAATTATCCCATAGCCCCTTCCTACCACCACTTCTCAGAGCTTTCCCAACCAGGAGAGGGAATATTCTAGAAACCTCAGGGAACTTCCTTGCCATCAGTAGACGGGGCTACCACGGTTCTTGTTGTTGGAGACCTCTGTCTGGGGAGGTCTGGACATCTGGATATCTCCTTACCATGGTCTTCTCTTAGCCCTGTGGTTTTAGTGGGCGACCCAAACCCACCACTTCACCTGCTGGGACTGAACCTTAGCTGTTGTCCTCCTTCTGCCCAGCTGTTCTGGGCTGTGCCCATAATAGGACATTTGTTTGAATGACAGTCACCTTATGGCCTCTCCTGCTTTGAAGCATTGTTGTCTGGACTGGGTGTCCTAGGATACATCCAAGCCCAAGGTTACTGGGCCATTGCAGACCCTGTGTGTTCCCTGTCTGTGCCCAGCCCACATTCCCCTCCTACCTGGTTCCGGCTCCCCAACTTCTGCTGTTGCCACTGCCACCGAGCACCCCAGTTTCTGCCTTGCCGACTTACAATGGTAGGCGTGGGGTCACTTTCCACATGAGTGTTGGAGGCATTTAAACTTCTGATGGCTTGATGAGTGAAGATGGCATTGGCAGAACCTGGGGAGGAGTTGGATAGCCACATTGGCTTCAGGGATGAGATCGGAAATTACCCTTTTGTCACACGATATGAGCCGCCTCTCGTTTGTGGTAGAAGAAATGCATTCAGTTGCTAACATTAGGACAAAAATTCTGATCTGTTTTAGAAAAACGGAGCCACCTTTCCTGTGGACAGAATACCTGAATTCGCCCGTTGATGTGTTTGGGTCTTGAACACCCAGTGCATTTCCCCCTCTTTTTACTAATGGCAATGATGGGCCTTACCTGTTTCTGTTTAAAAAACAAACAAACAAAAAAACCCCTCAGTGCTCCAGCCTAGAATTTGGATAGAATATATTTATCACTTATCCCAGAGAAGGAGGCTCCTTCTTCCCCAGATTTGTCTTTCGATTGTCTCCAAGACAATGAGCGATGTGGAACTCTCATCCAAGGCTGAGATCCTTTGTCAGAGAGCGGTTTCTCACGCCTGACTTGTTTTATAGCATGAACGATCTCATGATCCACCGGCGAGACAACATCCATCATTTTGAATGAGAGAGTAAAGCTTGCCTCGATGGCCCTAAGCTTCGCTTCTGGTGACACTTAGAGGTACTTAAGCGCCTGCTACCTAGAGGCAATAAGCGCACCCATCTTCATGTTCCATTGCCCTGCGTGTTTACGTGACCTACGCCTTGTGCTAACAAAACGCCGTCGTCACTCCTGTCGGAAGGTCCAGGCGCTCATGAGTTCCAGAGTCCTCCTTCACCCTCATTCTGCCAAAGATGGTTGTGCCTTGCGTAGACCCAAATGGGCGGCTTCTTTGGCCATAAGCCTCTTGGCTATCAATGCCATCCTGTGAAGCTTTGGCCGTCGGATGGGTTTACCAGTTCTAAGGAAGTGGATCCATCTTCGGTGGGAGCGTTTGTTCCGAGCCGGGTTCTCTGCCAGAGTGCAGGATCCCTTCTGGGCTGCTGGCCCAGTGATGCCTCTCAGGCACTGGTATGTGCCTGATGTCCCGCCTGGGGGGCAGGAGGCACTCAAGGGTCTGTGCCATCTGATCGGTTCTTGAGATCCACGCTTTCCAGCTGCGTGACCTCGGATAGTTTGTGTGACGTTTCAGTTCATTTTCCCTTCTGTAATTTTGAGGATCAGAGATAATGTTCGTGAAGTACCTTGTACTGAGCGAGCACCCCGGAAATTGTAGCAGAAAGGACTGTCATAAATACTGTTATTCCAGTGCAGTGCTGCTTATTATTCTGGAAGCACCGGTCTTACTCACACTACAGGTTGACACCACCACCCCACCCCACCCCCAAAAATGGAATCGGGGAAGGAGGATCTGCTTCACTAAGGAAAAACCAGAAGGGAACTCACACCTGTAGGGACCCTGCCCGGTACAGGGGACTTTGGGACATAGCATAAGGCAAATCCTCCATCCCAGGTCAGAAATCAGTATTTGCTTGAGATGGAGTTTGCCACTGGGTCAAATAATTTTAAAACAAACTCCTCAATATTTAAATCGGCTTCTGATTTATTCTTCCTCATCAGATTAGCTCTGATTAAGAAAGGATCGTAGCTGTGTTCATCCCACTCTCGAAATGGTTTGACTTTCTCTTTGCCTTTTGGTTTGTGGCTCTTTCTTTCCTGCCCCTCCCATCTCAGGATGCTTTAGCAGGAGGGAAAAAAAAGAAAGGGGGGAAAAAACCCAAAACAGCAACAACTCTTTCCTTACCCCAGAATCCTTACATATCTGTGAGCCAGGGCTTGGCTTGAGGGTCCATCAGAGTCCTACCACCCACTGAGCACATCGCCAAGTCTCCTGTTCAGAGCTCACTGCCAGGCCAGGGGCCCCCAAGCTCCGAGGCCTGTACTGAAGACACAGCCACAACCAAGGCATCCTTTCTCTGCATTTGAAAGTGGACTGAACGACTTTCTTAGATGTCCCCATCTCATGGGAGGACACCAGATTGTCGATGGTGAGGAATTGTTCTTTTCTCCAGGCTACATTTTTTTTTTAAAGATATTGTACCTTTTATTTGGCTTTAATGAGGACAGACATTTTAATCAGAGGTTAGTCATTTATTTTTGCAAACTATTGTTTTGATTCATCATTTTTGCAGATAATTAAATGGTTCAGTTGGCACAGTGTGTCTACTTTATTAAAACAGGTAATTTTGGAAAAAAAGATGCTATTTTTTGGATCACTGCACAAGAATTGCTTTTATCTTCATCTTTGAGCATAGTTTCTCGTTGCTTTGCCAGAAGGCTCTCGTGTTCAAGCATTTGGTGTCCTCTCTGGTCTGGAGGGGGGCTCGTCCTTGGATGACTGGGGTGTTAGCCACTACGCCCTTTGAAACGGGAGATGAAGAGCCCATTCTGTGCTGTTACCTTCTAGAAAGACGCGTAGGTTTTAATTGGAGTGGGGAAGAGAGCCTACAAGTTATGAACTTTGCAGAGCAGCAGTTCTTGGGCTGAAAACAGATTAATTGTAGCCCTCACAGTGGGTGGAGTTTAAAAGTCAATTACTGCTTGTCCTATTCTAATTTACATACCGAAGATTTGAAAAAGTCTGTCACTTAGTATGAAAATGAAAAGGTTATGTTACTAGTTTGAGTATACCTATGACTTTTCATTTGTAAGTGCTCTAGCTACAATGTATTTGTATGTATGCAACTTGTAGCCACCGAGCTATAATGTAACTACATCTGTGAGCGGCTTCCTTATGAGGTGTAACCTTTCAGATTCAGTTTCTTAAATCTCTAAGGGCTTAGAATATAGTCCTTTGTCTTGCAGTGTAACCCACTTGTAGGCACTGTGGCCGGCCCCCTCACAGCCTTGGGAACACTCCACTCCTGGGTCACGAACCAGTAAGGGAATGGACCCTTCAGGGGTCAATTTTTTCAAAACACATTGCCTGTGACATTTGCTTTTTTTGATTTGCCCATGTTTGTGTCCTGAATCCGTTAATTCGCTCATTAAAAGG
>PISX010019356.1:0-17500 GCA_004024625.1 Mellivora capensis | reverse complement strand
CCTTTGGGTTATCTTTGGTTAGACCCTCTGCTGTATCTAGTCCAGTCTTGAAGGAAGTTTATAGGAAGGTAAATATCTTTGACTACCTATAGGACTAGAATGACTGGTTAAGCCAATTGTAAAGAAGTGTGTTTTGGTTGGAGCCCAGAGCAGTTTCAAAAGGCAGTACCAGGGAAATTGTGCGTCCTCTCTACCTCGAGGACTTCACAAACTTGAAACCTTTCACATGCCCTCTTCTGTAAACTCAAAAAATATTTTTGTGAAAATGAAAGCTATCTGAGAAAGAGAATGCATAAATCAGACATGATTAAAAATATTTGTTCTAATGCAGTAATAATTTGGTAGTAATACTTTCATCAGTACAGCTTAAGGCTACATTAAGTGGACAGACTTTATATGGATTCTCTAATTTTAATCTTCAAAATGCTATCTAATGTCTCATTAAGACTTGCATATAATGTATCTTAAGTACAGTCATTAAATATAGTTTAGGGAGATTTATGTTCAGATATTGCTTAAAGATGTTTTAATAGGCCCATTTACTCTGATGATATTAATGAGCTCTTAATACAGACTAAGCTTCTAAAACTAGTGGTAAAGACTTCAGCCTGAACACAACAACTTGGAATCCGCGCCTAGTTTGGACAAGAGCCCCCAGGTGAGCCCTGCCAACATTCCGGGGGGCCAGTGCAAGCCTCTCTAATGAGCCCTGAGCTTTAGAAAAGGGTCTCCCTTTCCTGCTTTGGTCCGGCCATGGGCCCCAAAAAACTCCCATCTTTCTGCACACAGTCCTTTCTTTCCCCCAAACCCAGGCACAAGACATGTGCTCACTTGGCCAACCTATGCGTCTCCAAGGTCACTGAGCGGCATGGGCGCTCTTAGCAGTGTCACCGGGGCGCGGGAGGGTTAAAGGAGTCTGTCGCCGTGCTTCCCGTGTGAGCATCTGGCAGGTAAGGTGAGCACAGTCTGGCATCGTTATGTGAACAGCTTCGATCTGCCATAAGCAAACCATAAAAGGTCACATGGGTGTGCTTTCATCTTCCAGGCATTCATAGGGACTCAGATATATGTAACGAAGTGGTCCTGCTAATTCAAAATTGGGAAGTAAAAACCCAGCCTGACCAGAATCTCTGTGTGCCCCATGCTCACGCAGGGTCATTCTCCAGGCCCTGCTTTTCAAAGGTGTCGCAAAAAAAATCTGCAATGGTATTTCCTTACCTTTCAGAGAAATACTGAAAAGCACAATTTTTTGTTTGTTTGTTTCAGTTATTTTGAGAGGGAGAAAAAAGAACCTACGAATTCAGAGACTTTTCTAATTACTAAATTGGTTTGTTATAAAAAAGATAATAGCAAATTTCTTCTTTTCATAATTGGACATTTCTTCCCTGTAGGCTAATGCTTGCGCAGCCCGTGCATGCACAATAAGTTGTGCTTTTGAAAAGCCATAACTAGCTAATAACAGCTACAGTGTCATCAGAGAGTAATGGTGTGCTGATTAGCATAATTAATGACAAATGGTGGTACGGAATTGGTGGATTGGTTTAGCGGATGATGAATGCGGCAAGGCCCAGGCTGGGGCCTGCCAACTAGGCCTCGCTGGCTGTCAGCCCTTCTGTTCTCTCCGAGGCAGCCCTCATTAGTCACGATGGGAGGTGCCAGTTTGTATTCTGTTTGGAGCACAGAAAACTTAATAATCCAAGCAAATGCAGCGTTTCCCTCTATTTACTCACAAAAATCTCTGCTCGCTCGTCCCTGTTGTGGCTGCACCCCGAAGACACAGCGGTTTCAAGATGCTTCCATGATACTTGAAGGGGAAACAAAAGGTAGTGTAATTGACACTCCTATCACGAGGCTGTCCTCTGACCATGGATGGATTCCTCCCCTTGTGCTTTGTGGACTCTGTTTATCTGAGTATTTATAAGGGGAGAAGAGAGGAACTCAGGAAGCTATACATTCTGTCCTGAAGTAAGACTAGCACATTTATCTTTGACTAGATTAATCAGGCCTAATTTGCATTCTCAAATGAGACTGATAAAAATGGATTTACCTTTTAACCTTTGGAGAGGGAAAAGTATTTCTCTGCAAGATTTCTGGGGCTATCTTTCCTTAACCGATAAGAAGCAATTCCTTTATCAATAAAGATGAAAATCCTTAATTTGCATTAGTGAATGAGACTAATTATTATATAGTTAATTAGCATCTGGAAATGAGGATTATCTTAATTACAAAGCACAATTTCCCTAATAGCTACAAAACTCTAAGTTTGATCCATGTGGAAATTGGTAACTATTATTATGTAATTAGCGATAACATTAATAGTACAGAGTATTTAGGCATAATTTGCATATGCAAATGTCATTTACCTGAACTAAGCAAGTGGACCATTAATGATTGGAGTGTGATAGAGCTGATGGAAAGTTCTAGAGAGCTGAATGGTATCCATTATGCCAAATATTTAAATTATTAAGTGGTGGAGCAGGTATGGACCTTTTTAATATGTAGGTGGTCAGAGTGGATTTTGTTTTAAGAAGAATTAGTAGCTGGAGGGTTAAATAGTGAAGCTAACTGCTTCGGGAAAGAGCTGGCCACGGTCCTCTCCTTGGCTTTGATTTCTCCGTGCTTCCCAATGTGCCTCGTACTTTCCTGACATATTTTAACATTTCTGACTATTGGATCTGTCTTACAATTGAGGTGTACATTTAAAGCAGTTATGCACACATATGAGCACAGCAAATTATGAAATTGATGGTGTAGCCTACAGTTCTTGGGGGAAATTCAGAAGACTCTGAATGTTATCTGTGTGGCCCTGGAGTTAGAGCTGCTGCTCTATCTACATCTCCTCTGGTACCCATCGGCACACCTCCTTCAGGCTGTAGCAGTGCTTCCCGAAAGATGGGGCATGCACTCGTGAGATAGGAATGGCCTTTTTGACTTTTGTATCTCACCTATAATCGCATACAGTGGATAGCATTGTTTAGGAAGAGGATAAAGTAGGTATGTTAATTAGTCTTTGGATTATGCTGCAGTAACAAACAGTCCCCCCCCCCCCATCGCAGTGGGATACACGACCACCATTTTGTATGTTACTCAAGTTCCCAGTTGGTGACTGCAGGTTGGTGGGCTCTTTGTGGGTCATCTTGTTCTGGGACTTGGGCTGAAGGAAGCCCCGATCACAACATGCTGTTTTTAGAATAGAGGGAAAGAGCAAGAGCTCCAGAAGTAACACCCAGTGGCTCTAAAACCTTCTGGTCAGACATGGCAAGGTATCCAGCCCAGCCAACATCAGTACACATGAGTGTGTTCTCTTCCCCAGGAGGCCCTGATCTTCCCATGGCAGTGGGGGGAATGGTCAGATTCACACAGGGAAGTGAGAACACTTATGCAGGAATGGTGGTTTTGAGTTTTAACAAAGTGAGTTTCAGCAGAAACAACCAGAAAATAATTAACAAGATAGCAGTAAGTACATACCTGTCAATAAGTACTTTGGAGCATTCAGTCCATTTACACTTAATCAAAAGACATGGAGAGACTGAAAAGATAACAAAAATAAGAAGACCCATCTATATGATGCCTATAAGAAGCACATTTCAGATCCAAAGACCCACACATACTGAAGTGAAAGAGTGGAAAAAGATATGCCAAACAAATGGAAATGAAAAAAGCTGGAGTATGATACTCATATCAGATTAAATAGACTTTAAAACAAGACTGAACAAAAGACAAAGAAGGGAGTTACATGATGATAGAGGTGTCCTTCCAAGAAGAGGATATAGCATTCATAAATATTTATGTTCCTGATGTAGGAACACCTAAATATGTAAAGCAAATATTAACGGGCATAAAGGGAAAAAATTGACAGTAATAGAATAATAGTAAAGGACTTTAATACCCCATTTACTTCAATGGTCAGATAATCCAGGCAGAAAATCAATATGGAAACATTGGCCTTAAACAACAAATTAGATCAGATGGATGAAATAAGTGTACACAGAGTATTCCATTCCAAAAAATGCAGAATACACATTCTTTTCAAGTGCACATGGAATATTCTTCAGGATAAATCACATGTTAGGTGCCCCAAAACAAGTCTCAGTAAATTCAAGTTTATGAAATTATATCAAGCATATTTTTTGACCACAGTGGTATGAAACTAGAAATAATTATAAGAACACTGGGAAAAACACAAACATGTGGAAACTAAGCAATGAGCTTCTAGCCAGACTCATCAGGAAAAAGAGAGGCCCAAATAAAATCAGAAATGAAAGAGCTATTATAACTGACACCACAGAAACACAAGCAATCATAAGAGACTATTACAAACAATTATATGCCAATGAATTAGAAATCCTAGAAAAAAAAGATAAATTCCTAGGAATACCCAACCTTCTAACACCAAATCATGAAGAAATGGAAAATCTAAATAGACTGATTATAAGTAATGAATTGAGTCAGTAATTTTTAAACTCCCAAAAAGCAGAAGTCCAGGACCAGATGGCTTCCCAAGTGAATTCTAGGAATGCAAGGATGGCTCAACATCCATAAATCAGTGTGATTCACCACATTAACAAAATGAAGGATAAAAATCATATGATCTTGCCAGTAGATACAGAAAAAGCATTTGACAAAATGCAACATCCACTTATGATAAAAACACTCAAGATAGTAGATGGAAATTATCTCAACATAAAAAAGGCCATATATGACAAACCCACAGCTGACATCCTGCTCAGTAGTGAAAAGATGAAAGCTATTCCTCTAAAATCAGGAAAAAAGACAAGGTTGCCCACTCTCACCACTTTTATTCAACATAATATTGAAAATCCTAGCCACATCAGCTGGGCAATAGAAAGAAATAAAAAGAATCCAAATTGGAAAGGAAGAAATAAAACTGTCACTCTTTGCAGATGACATGATACTATATTCAGAAAACCCTAGACTCCACACACACACAAAATTAGAGCTAGTAAATGAATTCAGTAAAGTCACAGGATACCAGATTAACATATAAAACTTGATTGTGTTTCTACACACTGATAATGAACTATAAGAGAAATTAAGACAGTCCCATTTGCAATTCCATCAAAAAGAGTAAAATACTGGGGCACCTAGGTGGCTCAGTGGGTTAAGCCTCTGCCTTCGGCTCAGGTCGTGATCTCGGGGTCCTGAGATCGAGCCCCACATCAGACTCTGCTCGGCGGGGAGCCTGCTTCCCCCTCTCTCTCTGCCTACTTGTGATCTCTCTCTCTCTGTCAAATAAATAAATCTTAAAAAAAAAAAAAAGAATAAAATACCTAGGAATAAATTTAAACAAAGTGAAAGACCTGTACACTGAGAACCATATAAGACACTGATGAAGGACATTGAAGACACAAATGGAAAGATATTTCATGCTCATGGGCTAGAATAAATTAATACTGTTAAAATATCCATTCTATCCAAAGCAATCTACAGATTCAGTGCAATCTCCATCAAAATTCAAATGGCATTTTTCATAGAATTAGAACAAAGAATCCTGAAATTTGTATGCAGTCAGAAAAGACTCCTAATCATCAAAGCAATACTGAGAAAGAAGAACAAACTTCAAAGTATCATGCTCCTGATTTTAAACTATACTGCTAGGCTATAGTAATCAAAACAGTATGGTACTAGCATGAAAACAGACACACCTATGAGTGGAATAAAAGAGAAAGCCTGGAAGTAAAATCATACATAAAAGGTCAATTAATCTATTAAGGAGGCAAAAATTTACAGTGGGGGAAAAGATTAAGAAATGGTGTTGATAAAACTGGACTACCATCTTACATCGTATATAAAAACAGAATTAAAATGGATTAAAAACTTTGAATTCAAGCCCTGAACCCATAGAACTCCTAGAAGAAAAAAATTAGCAGTTGGTAAGCTCTTTGACATTGGTTTAGTAATATTTTGGTGAGCCAGCTCCTCAGGCAAGGGCAACAAAAACTAAAACACCAACCCAAAAAGCTTTTAGACAGAAAGAAAGCCATCAACAAAATGAAAAGACAACTTACAAATGGGAGAAGATATGCACAAATCATACATCTGATAAGGGGTTAATATCCAAAGTATATAAAGAAGGTATACAACTTAATATCAAAAACACAGCCCAGTTTAAAAAATGGGTGGAGAACTTGGTAGACATTTTTCACAGAAGACTTACACATGGCTGACTGGCACATGAAAGGATGTTCAACTAATCTTCAGGGAAAGCAAATCAAAACTACAATGTGATATCACCTCACACCCATGAAATTGCCTATTATCAAAAAGACACAAAATAACAAGTGTTGGCAAGGATGTGGAGAAAGGGGAACTCTTGTACGCTGTTAGTGGGAATGTAACTTGGGGCAGCTGCTATGAAAAATATCGAAGTCCTTAAAAAAATTAAAAATAGAACTGGGGCACCTAAGTAGCTCAGCGGGTTAAGCTTCTGCCTTCCACTCAGGTCATGATCTCAGGGTCCTGGGATGGAGCTCCGCATCTGGCTCTCTGCTCACCAGGGAGAGCCTGCTTTCCCCTCTCTCTCTGCCTGCCTCTCTGCCTACTTGTCATCTCTCTCTCTCTCTCTCTCTCTCAAATAAATAAAATCTTTTTTAAAAAAATTTTTTAATTAAAAATAGGACTACCATAGGGCTCTGCAGGTCCACTTCTGGGTGTTTATCTGAAGAAAATGAAAACACCAATTTGAAGAGATATATGCACCCCAGCATTTATTGTAGCATTATTTACAATGACTGAGATATGGATGCAGCCCAAGTGTCCACTGATGGATGAATGGATAAAGGACGTGTGGTATAGACATACAACAGAGTATTATTCAGCCATAAGAAAAGACTAAAATCTTGCCATTTTCAACAACATGGGTAGACCTTGAGAGTATCATATTAAGTGAAACAAGACAGAAGGACAAACATCATATGATTGTACCTACATGTGGAATCTAAAAATGAACAAGCGAGACAGAAAAAGACTCATCAATACAGGAGACAAACTGCTGGGTACTAGAGGGCACATTGGTTGGGTGGGGGGTGGTAAATGAAATAGAGGGGATTAAGAGGTACAAACGCAGTTATAAAATAAGTCACGGGGATGGAATGTACAGCATAGGGAACATAGTCAATAATGTAAAAACTGTGTGGGGACAGATGGTAACTAGACTTATGGGGATCATTTCTATAGTGTGTAAAAATTGTGAGTCACTATCATGTACACCTGACACTAATAAGATACTGTATGTCATTTGTACTTCAATTTTTTAAAAAAGTGAGTTTCAACCAGGAAAAAAAAGTGGATTTCAGAAAAAATAAATTAAAAATAATATGAAATAAAATGTTAATTTAAAAAAATTTTATAGTGAGCTTTCAGATTTAAAGAAAAATATAAAAATAATTATAATGAAAAAAGTAAGTGAAGCTGGGGCATGAGACGTTGCTTCCTCAAGTTTGAGAACCATTGGCCTGTAATACCTCTGGTTTCTATAGCTTATTTCAACTCATCAGACACTTGATTCCCCTGGCACAGTTAGGCTTAGCACCAGGATTTTCACAGGGGTTCCAGTGTGGTGGAAATAGCGGTGCCCCCTGGCAGTTAAGGCTCATTTTGATCTCTTCCAAACTTGAGAAAGTCACTCATTTTCTCTGGGATTCAGTTTTCCGAGCTGCAAAATGAAGCTGTTGGACTAGGTGGTAGTCCTTCTAGTTGCTGTGCCCTCCCACCACGCCTGCTGAGCTCCTGTCGAGAGCCAGGTACTTTGCAGGGGGTAGAACAGAGGTGTTCCAGAAAATTCTGCCTCAGGGCTTGTGGGACTCAGCAGTTCCTAGAAGAACCTTAAAAAGTTTGTTGCTAGACAGAACGGTTTGTTGATAAATTTCTTTTATCAAAAACAGACAAAAACTTTTCTGATTTATAAATTCAGACAGTATTTTAGGGTAGATCCTTATCCTTTTTTTCTAATATGTATGTATATATACATATTAATATAATAATACTAATATGTATATATATACACATATTAATATAATAATACTAATATGCATATATATATCTTTATGTAAAAGTATATTCCTGCCTAATTAAGTGTCCGTTCTGGTTTTTTTGTCAGATTTATTGAGGTATAATTTACATACAATAAAATTCACCCTCTTGATGTATACAGTTCAATGAGTCTTAACAAATGTTAAATGTCAAACTGGCACAATAAATGTCATGCAACTGCCACCAGAAGAAAAATACAGAATTTTTCCATCATGCCAGAAAGTTCTCCAGTTCCTGCTGCTGGTCATTTTCTGCCCCAATGCCCAGCATGACCTTATACCCATGTGTTTCATGTGTCGTAACGGAGTCCTACAGGAGGCAGCTTTGTGTGTTGCTAACCATCATGTTTTTGAGAGTCATTCGTGCTGCATATATCAGTAGATTGCTCCTTTTAAAAAAATATTTACTTATTTAAGTCATCTCTATACCCAGCATGGGGCTCGAACCCACAATCCTGAGATCAGGAGCCGTGTGCTCCGACGGACTGAGCCAGCCAGGCACCCCAGGAGCTTGCTCCTTTTTGTTGCTGAGAGTGTCCATTCCATTCTGCGACCTTGTCGCAGGCTTCATCCTTGCCCTTCCGTCGTCTTCCCCGGGGCAGATGTCATGGTTGTGTGACCTTCCTCATGGATGCAGTGCACTTTATCTAACGGGTCCTCTAAGGCTAGATATTTACATTCTCTTCCCTTCTGAAATAACTTTGGTAAGCTTCCCTTCAGATAAATCTTTGTTCCTTAGGGTAAGTGTGCATTTTTAGGCATCTCGATATGTAGTGACAAATTGTTCACCAAAATGGTTGAATCCATTTACACTTACACATACATGAAAGGGGTTAGCCGTACTTTCCAAGATCCTGATCCCTTTGAAAGAGGACACGGCATCTCACCATGAGGGCATGTTTTCCTGTGCTGAATGGCGGCCGTTGGTACCCCCTAGTCCTTTCCTGTTTGTGCCCTTGCTGCTTTTCTCATGAAGTCCTCTGGCTTTTCTTGTTCGAGCTGTAGCAGCTCCTTATGGAATGAAGTCTTTTTTTTGCTGCTGTGTTACTACTACCTTTTTTCCAGTTTGTGTTTCTCCCTTCATTTGTTCCCCCCCCTTTATCTTTTGTTCCTTTGCCATCACATTTTAGAAAAGCCTTCTCTAGCTCATGGTGTATTTTGTTACTTTTTTTTTTAATCTAAAATCCATCTGTGATTTATTTTGATGTATAACCTGAGGTAAGGGTCTATGTTTTTCCAAATCATCTTTGTCCTAGTACCATTTATTAAATAATCCTTTTTTTAACTAACTCATTTGAAAACAATCTTATATAAACCTATTATATATTATGATATATTTTGTGGCTTGTGTCCTATTGATTTGAATGCATATTCTGATGGGAGAATCATATTTTAACTATAATAAATGTATATGTTTTGGTAGCCTTACTGTCCTTTGTTTTCAAAATACTCCTGGTAATTCTGGTTCAAACTTTTACCCAGTTGAAATTTAGAATCACTTTAAGTAACAAGGAAAATACTTTCAAGATTTTGTTTGAGAAAATATTAAAGCTGTAAATTAATTTAGGGAGAATAGTCATCTTTGAAATATTTGATCTTTCTAGAAATGCAACATGACTTTCCATTTATTCAAATTTTTTATATCGTTCAGTAAAATATTATCATTTGCTTTGTTTATCTAATTCCTGGGTTTCAAATTTTTGTTGTCATCATATTGCATACTTTGTTTTATCCAGGAGTTGCTTATACATATATTTTTAAGCACTGTTGCTGTTTAAATCTTCATTTTATAACTGCCTTCCTCTCTTCTGTGCATGTTATTTCTAGTAGCTTCCAGCTGATTTACTTGGGTTTTCTCAGTAGACAACAATATCATCTGCAAATAGTATTTTGTCTCTTTGATAAGATTTATACTTCATTTCTTTTTCTTGCTTTATATTGTTGGCCAGAACATCCAAAGCAACAAATGAGAGTAGCAATAGTTTGCATTCTTACCTTGTTCCAGACTTCAGTGGGGATGAATGTTTTTAGCGTTTCGTAATCAAGCCCAAGGTAGGGAGTTAATTTAGGAGAGAGTTTGATCATGTTAAAGGAACAGTTCTTCTGGGCACCTGGGTGGCTCAGTGGGTTAAGGAACAGTTCTTCTCTTCCCATTTTCCTGGGAGTTTGTGTTTGTTTTTTAATTCAGGCACAATTTCAATTTCAAGTAAAAATCACTTCAAAATCTATCCATACGATATTGTATTTTTTTTCCATTAGACTTATTGATATGAATCATTATATTTTGATGATTTAACATTGAGATAATTGCTATATTTTTTTATAATTGCTATATTTTTGAAATCTTTTTTACTGTGGTGCATTATTGGTAGTACTAGATCTCAGCTGCTGTTATTTAAGTTAGGATTTTGGTATTTAGATGAGATTGGGCTTAATGCTTATTCAAATATTAATTTCAAATGATCTAAGAATCAGAATTTTTTTCTCAAATATGAGAATATTCTTAAGATATTGTAATTTCTGTTCCTTGGGGCAGGGGGAAGGAAAATGAAAAAAAAAAAAAAACTTCCTTCTGAAAACTAAATGGACCTGGGGAACTAGCAGGTACTTTGGGAGGAGGGACAGTTTCACTTTTTTCAGGCTTTCTGCTTTTGCTTGAATCAGTTTTGTAATTTTACTTTCTTTGAAAGAAAAACCAGCCCTTTCACCTAAATTTTAGAGTTTAGTAGTATAGGGGTGCCTGGGTAGCTCAATCGGTTAGGAGTCTGATTCTTGCTTTTGGCTCAGGTCATTATTTCAGGGCCATGAAATCAAGCCCCACATTGGGCTCCATGCTGGGCGTGGAGTCTGCTCTCTCTCTCCCCCTTTGCTACTCTCCCCCCCCACAAAAAAAGACGAAGTAAAAAATAATAAAGTTTAGTGGTATAAAGCTGTGCCTAAGAGTTTAATCCTGATTATGAAATTTATACACCTGCAGTCATACATATTCCTAGGTTTTTTTTCCTTTGGCCTTGCTAACGATCTATTTTTTCACATAACTAGTTTTTGATCTATAAATAAAGGAATTAGGGTTTCTGTTTCATTATTTATCTTCACTAGTTCTTTTTTTCTACTTTCTTTTGGCTTCTTTTATTTTCTAAATATATATATAACTGCTTGAGTTGGATGGTTACCTCATTTATTTTGTTTGTGATTTTTGTTTAAAGATTTTATTTATTTGAGAGAGAGAGAGCATGCAAGCTGGGGGAGAGGCAGAGGGAGAGAGAGAGTGAAAGAATCTGGAGCGGACTCCATGCAGAACCCAACACCTGGCTCAGTCCCATGACCCTGAAGTCATGACCTGAGCCAAAACCAAGAGTCAGACACTTAACCAACTGAGCTGCCCAGGCGCTCCTATTTTGTTTATGATTTTTAACAAAAGTATTCAAAGCTGTAGAGGTATGTCTGTGTATCACGTGGAACGAAGTCTGATACATAGTCATTACATTTATAAACATACGGTAGTTTTAGTTTTGGTTGCCTCGCTGACTCAAGGACCATCTCTGAGGGACTGAGATTTTAACTTGTTTCTAACTTGGCTTGGCTGTGACCTCTGTCACTCGTTCCTCTATTCTGGCCAGCTGAGGCTCCTTCCAAGGGTGCTGCCGACATAGGCCTTTGTTTGGTTTTCCTCCCGCCCACATCCTCACCAGCCTCCAGCCTACCATGTAGTCCCGCTCTTCCTGGAAGCCATCCCTGGTGACTCCTGTATTCCTGGTGCCTTCCATGGGTGGCTCCAGCCCGTCTTTGTACCTACGTGTGAGCCCATACCTCTCAGGTGCCCTCCGTATGCAGCCAGCCACCTCGCGTCCACACCTGGCTTTCAGAGTGGGGCCAAGTCCAGGCCAGCTCAGTCTTTCTTGGCCACCTAGTCACCTCATTATAAACAGATTGATCGCTGCTCCTAGACTGTTCTGTTTTTAAGAGTTCATCATGAAATACCATGTAATTTGTTTAAAAAAAAAAATGGCTTCAAGAGCCTTACTCCAAAATGTGGATCATGAGAAACACTATTTGAAAGCTTTCCTACATTCCCTGGTGATTCTCCAGGGATGCAGACAGAACACTGGGCAGCATGCGTAGAAGAGGCAGCAGGTGTGTTGGAGACACCTGCCTTCCCGACTGTGCACCAAGTGCACTAGTCACTTGCAGGAGCCCTCACCCAGGCTGGCCATCCTCCCCTCTGTGACATGGCTCCCCGCCCCTCCTGCACACTGTGAGGTTCAGCAGCACCTTCGGTCAGCAGGGACTGAGCACCTCCCGTGGACCAGCACAGGGCCAAGCCTGGTTGGTAGCATGCCCAGGGCCAGGAGAGAGCCTGAGGACAGCAGTTGGGGGCCCCCATACTCTGGTTTGCTGTGACCTGCCACCAGAAACGTGCAGTACAAATTGTAGGGATCAGGTTGCTCTTTGGCGTGTTGAGGTTGGTTGTTGGAGGAGGCCCAGGGGCCACAGGGGGGATCCTGGGCCCCAGAGACCGCAGGCTCACCTCTCTCAGGCTGGCTGCCTGATAGCACGGCCTCCCCGGTTTCCCGTCATTAGTGTGGTTTCAGATGGGAGTGAATATGCCCACACCATTGCCTTGCTAAGGCTCATTTCCAGAGGAAGACAGAGAGTCATTCTTCATGGTTAAAAGTAAGGACAGCCTATAATTTGGGCAAATTTAGCTACTTCCTACCTTTCCTGCCCAGAGACTGAAGAATATTGCTGAACCTAGAAGGGCTGGCCTAGGCCCAGAAGGCCCCGCGTCCCAGGGGATGGCTGTGGAGTCATTACCTGCAATGACAAGGCCTGGCTTCTGTCCTCTCCTGACCAGCCTCGCCTTGGAGGAGCGAGGGATAGGCATGTCTGTCTGGTTTTGGGAATAATAGTCTTTATTGAGCTAAATCGTCTTCATGTGTAAACTTACTACATCCGTACAGCCACCCTGGGAAGCAGGCGGTATCACTGCCATCCCCATTTGATAAGCGGCTCAGAGAGGTAATCAAGTTCCCCAAGGTCACACAGTAAATCTCAACAATGCCTTTCCTGTGGTTTCCACAGAATTCTATCCTAGCCTTTCACACTCTGCTCTTGGCTTTACGTCTCCTTATTTCCTCAGCAGCGTGCTCCATGAGGGTGGTGCTTGGCCCTGTCAGTCCCTGTGCCCCCAGCCTCCTGATGTACAACCTCAGAGTTGACGGAGGGCACCAGCCTGGGCCCGGGCTGTAGCAGCGGCCGCTACAGGGAGGGCCACACAGGCAGGAAGGCTCATTAGGCCCTGGCGCCGTGGTTACCTGCGCCGTGCGGGGCGCGGATCTGGGCCCTCCCTGGGAAGGAAGGCCTGGCGCCCAGGAGGGCAGTGGGCAAATTCCATCTCCTCTCATTAGGCAGCCTAAGCGATGGTCGCCTGAGCTCGCAGATCTGTCCAGGGACAGGTGGACGCTCCCACTTGCTCCCAGAGCAGCCTGGGAAGCCAGCCCCCTCTGGGGCGGCGCAGATGGCGAGCCCACACGACAAAGTAAACTCCAATACGTCTTGGAGACACTGTCAGCCCACAGCTTATTTGTCATGTCATGGCAGCCTTGTGGACCCGGGGGCACCCTCCCGGCCTGCCCGGCTTCCTCCCCCATGGGAGAATTATTTGCAGGAAACTGATTTTTATTGGGGGGGGGGGCACAGTGAGGGAGGGGACATTGGTCATTTTCTTTCGCCTTTAGGAGGTGAATGATGATAATAGCACTTGCCCAGCATTTAGTGTCTGCCCGTGCTCTGAGCACCTTACCCAGACTGTCTCTTCCACCCCGACAACCCTAAGAGGGAGGCACCCTCCAGCCCAGCCTCCAGCCCCAGAAACAAAGACCAGACTACCTAGTTCACCTCCCACAGTCACCCGGAAGCAGCTTGGCCTGCACCCACTCTTAACCTCCACACTCTGTTTCGTCCGTCGTAGAAACAAAAATGGAGGTGTGCAAAGCTTCCTCCAAGAGCACAGGGAAGGTTCTGTGAGCTAGAGCTTGCAAGACGCCCGGCCTGCAGCAGGTGCTCATGCTGCCACATGGTCCCAGGGAAGCGGGGGTGAAGGGCTCTGCCCTTTGGGGCACTTGTGGGTAGAGGAGCAGTTGGGACACGCCATGAGCACTCGCTGAGAGGGGGGTCCTGAGAGCCACCCCCAGCAGCCCTCTGTGCTCAGAGGAGACCAGGCCATAGCAGGGCTCCACAGAGAGGAGTGGACTGAGTCAGGCCCCACGAGCAGCGGGAGTCCGGGGGAGGGGGCCGCAGGGAGCTCAGCGGTGGGACTGCCCTGGTCCCCTGCCTTCTGGAGGTCGGAAGAGAAAATGCTCAAGGGCCTGGGCTGGGTGTCCAGGACACGTATCCTTCGAAAGCATTTATTTATCTTCCTGATTTCGCTTTAGCAACGCCCCAGAACTCCCAGCCTCCGGGCACAGGTAAGCAATGAGAAGCCAGGCAGAATATGAAGCACGGATTAGGCGATCCATGTGACTGACCCCCGGCTGGCAGAGTCTGTGTAAATTCCACGTGGGCCGGCGATTGAGGACACCTGCAAGTCCAGAGCTGGGCGGTTATGGAAGTCGGTTCGGGCCTCAGTCCCCCTTACCAGTTCTGGGAAACTCCTTTCCCAGCAGCGTCCTGTGCGTGGCAGGGGGCAAGGGGTCCGCTTGTGCAGGCCCCGTTCAGGCTTCTGCGGTGTCGGTGAGCAGCAGAGGCACCTTCTTTTGCTCTGGCAGATGAGAAAGGAACATCATTGCTGTCCTGGAGGATCTTGTGTGCCCACGGGTGTGTACACATGCAGTGTGTGTGTGCCCACGTGCAGGCATGCGCACACACGCGCAGACATGTGCACACCCGTCTGGCCACGTGTACACATGTATGTGCACAGACACACAACCAGGGCTTCCAAGTAGAATTTGCAGTATGAAAAACAGACCCACGTAGTTGTTCCCAGTGTTGGGTGTGGGCCTTTCAGCCGGCCGTTTATGAAACCCTGAGGCCCTGCCTTCGGCCAGTCACTCTGCTTTATTTCCGGAGGTAAAAGCCACAGAAGACAGACCCCGCCTTTGGCCTAGGGCGCTCTCCCTCGGTCTATAGGGCCCGCGCTCAGCTTCAGGTGCCTGTAGGCCTAGCACCCTCGGTGTTGGCCTGGGAGTCAGGGACTTGTGCCCCGGTGAGGCACCGTCCGTCTGGTGACTTGGGGCCAGCCAGCCTAACACATCCCCCGGGGCCTCCAACTTGTCTGTGCCGGACGCTGGGCCTGTTCTGAATACTGACTGCTGGAAATGACGGGGCAGCTGCTGAGCCGCTCTGTGCTGGGTGAATAGGTAGAAAGTGTTACAGCCGGCAGAGGAAGGGAAGACAAGCCCGTTTGCCTGTGCCTTTGCTCTCTGACTTGTGCGTTGAGGAGAGGGTGTGATTTGGGTTTGGGGGAGTGTTTGGGCTGAAATGATGGGAGGAAAATCAGAATCTCTTAGAAGGGACAACAGGAGGCCATGTTTAAGGGTAATTGGTACCCGACACCAAAAATAAAAGAGCTGTGGAATGCTTCACAACTTCCAGCTCTTTCTCTGGGACAGGTGGCCTGTCAGGAGGTGCGGGCTGGTGACTATGGGACCACATGGCTTCATTTTAAAGCCCTGGACCCAGGTAGCAGCTCTACCCTTAGGACAAGCCCCTCACTGCCTTTGAGCTGGGTTGATAGGAAAGACCAATTATGGCACTTTCGCTGTGTCTTTTCTTATCAGCTGTGAGATACATGAGGGTAAGATCCCAGTTTCTTCAACACGAGAAGTTTCTCTTGAGCATCTGTTTTGCCCAGGCTGGTGTCCCCTAACAATGGGCCCTCAGCAGCCCTGCCCATGAGCTGGCTCGTCCCTGGTGAACAAGGGAAGCCAGCTGAGTGGGGGTGGGCCAGGCGCCCGGCGAGGGCAGGGACTCAGGGCTCAGAGGGAGGACGGCAGAGTCACCATTCACCCATGTGACATTCTCAAGTTTGGAGTTTTATTTTTAACTCAAAGGTTGGGCGTTTCAGGGACTCTTCCCTCTCTGCTCACAAGGACTCTGAGGGAACCCTGTTTCTTTCTTTTTTTTTTTTTTTTAAAGGCTTTATTTATTTATTTGAGAGAGAGATAGTGAGAGAGAGCATGAGTGAGGAGAAGGTCAGAGGGAGAAGCAGACTCCCCGTGGAGCTGGGAGCCCGATGCGGGACTCGATCCCGAGACTCCGGTATCATGACCTGAGCTGAAGGCAGTCGTCCAACCAACTGAGCCACCCAGGCATCCCATGGACTCTGAGGAAACCCTATTTCCAACCGCACTGGCCCTCTGTGTCCCCTGGTGCTTCATGGAAGAGGTAGTCAGTCACACAGGCTTGGTGTCTCCTCAGCTATGAGGCTCATGTGGTTTCTTTCCACACACACACACACACACGCACACACAGCCTCCCCTTCTCTCCAGATCATCAACGTCATCGGGGGTGGGTACCACCCAGGCCTGGGGTGAAGGCCCACCAGGCCCTGACAGGAGAGCATGAGAGAGAGAAAACACACATCTCGGGTCCCGCCAGGGAAAATCTGAGGAAGACCCGCAGTAACGCAGAGGAGAGCTTCCAGAGACCAGGGCAGAGCGTGTCCCCTGGAGAGGCTCCAACTTACCGCCCATTAGCACCTTCCTTTGGTCCTTTCGAGTCTGAAACCATCTCTCTCTACTGAAAAATAGCCTTTCTGCTTTCATTTTCAAACTTCAAAGATTACTTCTGAAATAAAGTTTTCCAGTGAAATTCCAAAGGTTTGGCACATGTGTGAAAGGAGCAGTCTGGCTGTGAAAATGTGTTCGCTCTGCCCCTCGGTCCCCTTCACCACAGACGCTGCACAGCCACTTCCCCTTTGTCCTCCGGAACAGCCCCCCAGCTCACTTCCCCACCACGCGGTCCCAGCCCGAGTCTAGTTCAGGAGAGCCCGGTGGGGCCAAATCGGCCTTTATGTCTGTCTGGAGGAAAGCCTTCCTGTTCTCAGCAATTCAGCTGCCCCCGTGAGCCCCAGTCTCTGTAACTGGTCGCTGCAGTGGCCCAGGCTTGGCTGAGGAGAAGGTGGCCCTGGTCACAGCCAGAGGAGTTTCCCAGTCACGAGTAAGGACAGGTTTGCAGTGGTTGGCCGCGTGGCTGTGGTCAGTTTTTAACCTTTGCTCGCTGTTAGCCTCAAACCCAACTGAATAATGGGGGGGGGGGGCATTTTTGAGCCTCTAATGCACTATGTTATGGTTTTTCTGTCCTGGATGATTCTAGAACAATAAACTTTGATAGGTCATCTTGAACGTCTCTTCCTAATACAACAATTAGACCATAAATGTTTTTGTAGGATCATTCCCCTAGATACTCCCAAGTGCCGAAATTTAGAAACAGCTCTTTAGCACATAATT